>CAWVNZ010002621.1:0-37568 GCA_963930735.1 Dioctria linearis
TCGCCTCTACTAATGAAGTGTGATCACGTTGCCTGTCAATCGATATAGTTTGTAATAGCTCTGACGCGGGACCTCGAAGTGCTAATACAAGAGCTGTAGCTTTGTCTACATCATTCCATCCATTTACTTCGGAAGCTGCCTCAAACTGTCTCTTGAAAATATGCCACGAATTTTGTCCATCAAATATTGGAGGTTTCATTCTGCCTGCACCGGATATTTCAGTTCTTTCATGCAGAGGTTGTCGATGCTTCATCTTCTCCAAATCTGCTTTAAAGTTGTCAAGCTTCTCCGTAACATTTTCTTGTACCTCCGATACTTGTTGTTGAACTTCTAGCACTTCCTGCTGGATTCCTTCAATTTTCACATTTTGTTCGTCTAATGAATTTTTACGAAAATTCTTCTGTTCCTTCAAACAGGTTTCTATACAATTCTGCAAAGTACTCTTTTGTTCATCCCGACGGGCTTCCAGAGAATTCTTTTGTTCTTCTAAACATGCATGCAGAGAATTCTTTTGATCCTCATTAGCTTTCTTCTGCTCATCCAAACGGGCTTCTAGAGAATTCTTTTGTTCTTCTAAACATGCTTGCAGAGAATTCTTTTGTTCCTCAAGAGCATTCTTTTGTTCCTCGAAAACATTGTTTTGTTCCTCAAGAGCATTCTTTTGTTCCTCCAAGAGCGATTGCTTTTGGTGCTCCAGAGCATTCCTTTGCTCCTCCAAGAAAGATTGCTTTTGTTCCTCAAGAGCATTCTTCATCTGCAGGGCTGAAAGCTCCATTTTTATCATTAAGGTACCCAAAAGCTGTTCCATGTTCATCGCAGGCTCTTCTTCAGCTTCAGCTTCTTCTTCAAAAACAAATGTCTCGGGATTCTTTTCTTCCTATATCAAGGCTTGTCTAAGTCGCTCGACTAGAACATTCTCTAGACCTGTCGCTTGCAATGACCGCTTCCCCAACTCCACTTTCAATTCCTGTATGCGAAGCTCCTCTAGTTTGCGTCCCATTCTTGCGTCTTTTGTAATTCACTCACAGTTTAATATAAATTTATCCTTCTGAATTTTTACACACGATTTCACAAAATTAATCACTGTTGTATTTCGAAGTCAAATGCCACCACTTTATTTCGTGATTTTATTTTACTTCTGACACCAGTTGTTACGAGCGTGGCCTTGGTTCGTTATTCTAAACACAATATTTCAGATATAATTCAAAAGTTCTTTCTTTACTTAACTTTACTGTTTACTATCACAATTCACAAACAATTATCAAATCTACTCTTTAGTTATCCGCTAGTACTGTACTTCTAATAATCACAATCCAAATAGTTTACTTCGTTCACTTCGCTGTCTGAAATAATACTCGCCTCGTGGATGTGAGCAGTGCCGTATTCATACTCTACGAATTATCCTAGAACCTTCCTGAACATTCCATTCTCCAAACCCAGTTTATTAGGATGTCACTAACCTAAAGTTGTTTCCATTTCCAATAGATGTCGCTTGAATCACTTTGTGGCGCGTAACAATAGTAATTTATGGGGATTTACATAAGGAAAACTATAATTAAACGAGTAAGAGGCGCAAGGTATTTTTCTATATTTCATTATGAACAAATATAATACATTACATGTAGGGAAATGTTATTAAGGTTGGCCACCCTTTTGACTTTTGCTCATAAATTCGGTTTAAGGGATAATTTGGTCAATCCAAGCACATCTTTGGAAAGGACTGGGAAATTTAGTAAATTCATTGGATGAAAAATAAAAAAGACTAGTTCATAATTTTTGGCTATCGAAATACATACAATATGTTTGCGCCACAATTATCTAACTTTCCACCAAATTCCTGCGTAGAATTGTTTTCAAGAAAATCCTCTGTGACAGACAGATAGAAGAACGTAAGGGCGATGGTAAGTAAAAAAAAATAAGCTAGAAATTATTTCATCTACATATTTTTTTATCTACAAATTACTTACAACATTAAATTACTTGGTCCAAAAAAACATAAAACTGTTTGCATCTTCCCATGACAAAACTAATCCTTACAAGAACACAGTTTAAATTCCCGTTTCACAAGATAAACGATAAGATATCCAATTTACTACGGGAAATGAGTTTGCTATAAGTTCGCCCTCCCCTCCAAATTATGTTAGCCGACCTATACACGCTACCGTTGCCGCGCCATCACCTTACCGTCATTTCAATATGCTACAGTACGGCACAAAATTATAGCTTTTTGAATTTCAGCAATAATCAGAAAACCAATTTGCATACAAATTGGCAAAGGGGAAGTGTCGGGATCAATTAAAATATACGAAGCTATGCTACCTTTAAGGAATAATTACTTATGATAAAATAGAAGAGAAAAAAATCTGTGCCCTTATAATGCACCGGCACATGTTATGTAGATTCATTAGGTACCTAATTGCTAAACCTAGTGAAAGAGACAAACCAGTTACCAACTATCCATAAAGGAGACTTATTTTTTTAACGAATTGACTTACTAATGATGGAAAGGATTTGTGCTGAATAATATTAAAGTTATGCGATTACTATGCTTATTATGTTTGTAAGAATTCTCAAAAATAAGAAAATTAATTACTTACTTGAATTAAAACTGACATACTGCAGCAATAATTATTTTTTAATATCATTTCTTATTTCTGGTACCAAAAATCGTATAAGTTAGTTTAGCTTTAGTTTAATTTATACGTTTGTTTGGTAGTACGAAATTGATACCCCCTCTCTCTTTCTCTCTCGTTCTCTCCCTCTGTTTTTTTCTTTCTCTTCGTCTCTCTCTCACCCCCTATCACGGTAGAGATGAAAATTACACTGTGTTACAAAAAAGTTAAACTCGATATACTTTTGACGAGACATAGTGAAGATTGTAGGTATAGTTTAACTGAAAGTAGTGGCATACTAGAAATTTCTCATACACCCTCAAAATCTAACTTTAGACCAAAAAAACCGTTATTCGGTAGGCACATGTATCCAATAATTTATAACTCCGTCATTTGTAAGAAGAGAGATAGGCCTTTATAACCATATGCTCATTATTTCGTTGCAATGAAAAGTCACGAAGTTACAGTCGAAAACATCTCGAAATTTACCATTTTTTGCACATTTTTTCAACTTTGACAACAATTTGATGGCTTATTTTGCTCTACAATATGTATTTTCTGGTCATCTCAATTATAGCGGATTCGATTCCGCGTCTAGTGAGCATTTTTTAACTAAAATCGGTTTAAATTTGAAGTCAGTTATCTAATTTTTACAAATTAAGCTGGTAAATTCCCATAAAATATTAACTACAGCAACAGTTGAAGAAGTACTGGGTATTAACCGTGAAAACTGTGAAATAACGACAAATAACAAGAACAACAGCAACATGTCCAAATTCAAAAGCCGTTATCAGCAAAAACAGCAGCTAAATTCATGAATTCAAAATTATAAGGTAAGACTTAAAAATGTGAGAGCATGTTGATGTTGCTTTTCCCTTGAAAACTTTTTCAATATTTTGTATTTCTTGATGAAATCGTTCACCTTATTCGTCGCTGAGCTGACCCAGACTTCCTGGAAAGAAATTGAGGTGTGAGTGCAAAAAGTGAATTATGATACATATGTTGCAACCCATCTCACCGTAAGAACTCAAAAATGCATGTACAACGTCGGAGCGTTTCTTGTTGCCACGGAAATTTTTGCGCAATGAAACAAAACTAATCCAGGCTCGTCTGTCCACAGTACTCAATTTGGCTACAAAATTGTTTTCCCGCATAACAATTTGTGGACCAACGAATATACCTGAAAATCAATTGAAATATTTAAGAACTTAAAGGCAAAAAAATAAAAATGAGAGCACGTTCTTTGATTTTAGCTTCACTCAATCCAGGAAACGTTATTTTGACGTGATGAAATGCTTTGCTGTCGACGTTCAATTTTTTTACAAACTGCTTCATGTAGCCGAGCTTCAAATTCAGTGGCGGTTGGACAAGGGCGGATCCAGACATTTGCTCTAGGGGGGCGATCGCCCCTATCGCCCCTATAACCGCACTTGTGCTTAGTTGTGGACCGCTTTGTATATCTTTCTTTTTCGTTTCAGCAAGAAAATTTCATTAGCATTCAGATATCGCCGGAGTTCTTTTATTTATATAATGTAAGTTTTTGATCCCGCAATCATAGTAAAATTTAGTCTCACGTAAAACAGACATTATACACTTCTTGCTTGTGTTACTGATGGTGTTTTTGATACAAAGGTCGCTTGCATTTCGTTCAAACACCATAATTTCCTGGGCTGGGACAGCAATTTCTTGCAAATTCAATGGTTAAAGAAATTTTCGTAGGTAGGGTTAATATATGTATAAAATTAAATATTTGCAGGAAAACTGAATCTGAGATTAATTACTCCGGCTATGATAATTTTCCCAACATATTACTTTTCATCAAAATACCCGGGTTTTGTGAGGTTTCGACCACAAAAATGCAAAAAATTTGCTTGTACTGAAAATTCCTTAGTGGTGTAATTTTAACTTTTTTGAGAATAATTTATGACTAAAAAAAAAAATAAATAAATATATATAACAAATAACTTTTTATAAAACTATCTAGAGTTTTGCATTTAATTAAATATTAAAATTATATTAAAATTTGTGAATAAATTTTAAAATTTTCCTGGTACAGAAAGAAAGCAAAGTAATTTAATTAAGTATTTTGATAAACCAAGTTTCAACTTTCATTGTTATTCACTGTAGTGTCAAAACTATGACTGGCCAAGGGCTAGATTCCGCAACTGTAAAATTTAAAAACTCACCATGAGGGAAAGTGTACATTTAAATGCTGAATGTTGTTTGAATAAGAAAATAGTCTTTTGAAGATGTTAAGCTCAGTTATAAGAAATGAGTTACATGAATTCACTACTATTGAGGTGACTACGGCTTAGAAAAAGGTAAAATAAATAATATAACAATTAGTTTTGAAAATAACGCTTGAAAAAAACTCACAGGTACCACTTCAAAATTCACGACCAAAATGGCGGGGAGAAAATATCAGTTAATGTGTACAAAATTTTGGCAGAAAAACTCATTTCCATTTTTGTGGAATCGAAACAAGGTGGTTGTACACAAAATTTTTTGTGCACGCGCAAACTAATAATGGCGGAATCCGGCCCCAGATCTTGCTTTCCTTGTAAACCTTGAAAATTTTAAAATTTATACACAAATGTAATATAATTTTAATATTTAATTAAATGCAAAATTAAGGGAAACTCTAGAGAACTTTTATGGTGTATTCATTAAGTGAAGGAAGAATTTACTTTCTATTTTTTCTAATGCCGATATAGAATATTTGAAGAGATTTTTTTGTGTTTTCCATTTCATTTGATTAGAGCTAAATTGTGATTAATTAGAGTTCAAGCGGGGGGGGGGCGATCGTCCGGATCCGCCCTTGCGGTTGGATGACATCTTCAGACCGAACCAATGAGATGTTCAAAACATTCTTTTGTTTTTCAATTTGAAACGATGGACTTTGGGGCCACTCTGTTCGCTCATACCTATTTCGTGCACGACTATCCCACTCACAAAGGTAACATGGATACTTAGTATTACCACTGAAAGTAACCTTAAATTCACTTTCCACTACATTCCACTTCTTCAATGGAGAAGCGAGCATTTGAGTTTGTCTTCGTGACAGACCCAGATCGCGTACAAGATCATGATATTCTGTATGTGATACTGCATGTCGTTTCATTAAATGTGATCCAGATGGAAGTAACTCAGCATCCTTAAATCTCAATAACGGAACAATTATCAGTTTGAACACCGTTATAAGTTTTTTTCGGGTGCTTCGCCTTCAGTTAGCTCAACTGTAACATCGAATTGTACTGGTTTCGTTGCAGACGTAACATCAGCATACATGCAGTTGCGCGTTTTTATAATGATGACTTTTAACTTGAGTTTGACAAAAATAGCAAGCGACCATTTTATGATAAGGTTGATGATGCCATATCATTGGGACAGAAAAAGACATTTGCATCTTATCACAATTTTTTGATTTCAAAAACTTCAATTTTGTTGAGCACACTACACAATCGTATTTATACCAGCTACTGGCAGTATACACACAATCGAAGAAATCGTTGTATCCCTCAATGACTGCTTTATTCTTTTCGAATTTTAACCGGCGTTCCTTATCTACAAGTAAACCACAGATGTAGAAAAAATTATTGCGATTGTCGCACATTTTATTTAATATATTTTCATCAACTTGCAGTCAAAACGCGTCTTCGTTTTAAACACAATCGAGAAAAAGAACGCTTTTGGTGTTGCAGCCAACGGCTTTTTAATTTGGTCATGTTGCTATTGTTCTTGTTATTTGTCGTTATTTGTTGCATCTTTCACGATTTCACAGTTTTCACGGTTAAAACCCAGTACTTCTTCAACTGTTGCTGTAGTTAATATTTTATGGGAATTTACCTGCTTAATTTGTAAAAATTCGATAACTTACTCAAATTTCAACCTATTGTAGTTAAAAAATGCTCATTAGACGCAATCGAATCCGCTATTATTGAAATAACTAGAAAAAACATATTGTAGAGCAAAATAAGCCATCAAATTGTTGTCAAAGTTGAAAAAATGTGCAAAAAATGGTAAATTTCGAAATGTCTGCGACTGTAACTTCGTGACTTTTCATCGCAACGAAATAAGGAGCATATGGTTATAAAGCCCTCTCTTCTTAAAAATGGCGAAGTTATAAATTATTATGTACATGTACCTACCTAATAACGGTATTTTGGGTCTAAAATGAGATTTTGAGGGCGTATGAGACTTCTAGTATGCGACTACTTTTAGTTCCACTATACCTACAATCTTCACTACGTCTCGTCAAAAGTATATTTTTGCTGACACATAGTGTTATTACTGATATTATAATTTTGAGCATTTATAGCAAATATATATAACCACCAAATGTATTCATAACCTAGATGATGAAATTGAATTCAATTTTATTTAAACAATTGAAACAATGAATCGATACAAATTCTTTTATAGTACTTAAAACAATCAATAATTTTTAAATTACATAAGGAGGGAAATGCATATTAATAATGGTAACAAAATGGAAAATTTCAGAATAATATAAATATCCAAGTTACATATTAAATTCACAAATCTAAATTGTGAATTGATTCTGTACCAGGAAATATGATCGTCTAAGTCCATCAATAAATCTAACACTGTCATTGAACGCCTTATTTAGCCTTTCTGAACAAAGTCCAAGTGAGATAACAAGAATCTACCATTAATGAAAAGAGGAAGAAGAAGTGATCTAACCACAGGAATCCGAGTGTTTGTAGACCGAAGATTAGCAGAAATCCAAAGGATATATTATATATTATCAATTATACATCCTATATGATCCCAGGAAGTCATCTTAGTATTCACGTACACACCCTAGTTTTTCACACAGTCACAAGAAGGAACTTAGACGCCAAGAATTGTAATGGTAGTGAGATCCAAGCCAATAAGATCATTTCAATAAAAACGACAGCAAAATTTAGTTTTATACAATATATTATGATATTGCCTGTGAATGCGTCAACGTAGAGAGCTGAAATTTTGCACACGAGACGTTTCCATAAAAATAATATAAATATAATTTCAAAAATGGACTACATCAGGCAATCCCTTCTCATGTTGTCATATAAAAATTTAGCTTTTTACGTATACTGTGAAAACGATCAAACCTAGACATTTGTACTGAAAAGTTCTTCATAATATGAAATCCTATGAAATTGGTTATAATTATTTTTAGTATCTGATAAACTGTATAAGCAAACTGTATAACCAAAAAGCCACTTCAAAAATCAAAAACTTTCAGAAATGCGTGACCATACGAAATTACAAACGAGCAAACATCTAGGGTATCATAAGAATTAGTCTTCGACCAATTCTATCTTTTTTACTTGTTTTAAATTTTGTTTTCCAATATTTAAAATTTTTATGTATATGTGGAAAATAGACATTTTCTTTTATGCTTGTCAGTCAGGTTATGGAATCGGAGTGGAGTTTTTTTTTATGTTAATTTTTTATGTACGAATTTTTATACTCCCATTATAATTTTGGGATATAATTATCATAGAGCTAGCTAAAGTGCCCGTTTTTAGAACGGGTTTTCCTCTTAAATGTATAAAAAAAGAATTTTATTTTTTTTTATTTTTTTTTTAATAAGGACTCGATCGCGTTACGCGCCTGAACTTTTCTTATGTTTTTAAATTAAAAATTCGAGCAGCGTCTGGGCTTTTCTTATCTATAAATTTAACAATAGTCACAAATGTTTGAAATTTTGATGAAATGTTGGGTGAGGTAAGATAACTACAATTCAATTTTGCAACCATCACCTAGGTCCGGAACATGCGCAAAAATGCAGAAATACAAAAGTTCTTATAAATTCCTAAAAAAAAAAGATAAAAAAGTCCTTAAATGCATGCTTACTATGATATTTACACCATGTGTTAAATTTAGAACTCTTTCCGCCCACGCAATATCATTTTTTAGTAATGATTACCAAAAAAATCGCAAATGTGCTGCAAAACGGTCGATTAGCTGTTGAAACTTACCTGAACACATGTAACAATTTGCAACCTTTTATGTTGCCCGCAACACATGTTTAAATTAAATTGACTCTTTCTTAATTACAAGTAATACACTTTGCCAATACATACACATCAGATATTCAACTACCTCTCATAGGAGACGACAATTACAAATATTAATTTACGTCCAATTTCAATAAAATATTATGGAATAGAAATAGAACAATGTTTCTCTTCTTTTAACTACAATTTTAAAGCTCTTGGAAATTTTCATTTGTAACCTAAAACTGTTATCATGTAATCATGATTAAGGTTACATTTGATCAATCATTAATCGCTAAAAAAGATAACTTTGCCGACTAATACTAAAAATCTGTAATCACGATTACACTGATAACTATTAATCATCAATCAGATTATATTTTGCCCAATACTGTGGACGTAAACAGGTTAATTTTAATGTAAGTGGCATTTTCTTAAAAGTAGTCAAAACAATACAAAAGTAGACTTAATTGGATAACAGCCATATATAATTGCCATATAAAAATTAAGGTTTTTTTTTTTTACGTTTACGATCAATCCTAGACATTTGTTTTGTATTGAAGAGTTCTTCAGTACACAAAATTCTATGAAATTGTTTATAATCATTCCTACAGTCCGACGAAATGTTCTATAACTATATGGGAAAAATCAGTTCAAAAATTAGACTTGTATAGACAGGCCACCATACTACATTAAATACGGGCATTCATCTAGCTAGAGTATCGTAAGAATTGGTCTTAGACCAATCTACCAGTATTTACTCTTAGGAAACAACAAATGGCTGTAATGGAAAGGTCTTATTTCAACATCAAGACACGGATACAAAATACTATTGTTGAATTAAAAATCTCGTGTAAAATAATACACAAATTCCGTTCGTAAAATGTACCTTTGAATAAAGGGTACATACATAATTATCACATATAATATTCATTTTATTTTTTACAAAAATATGTGCGAGTATTTTAATTGAAGCAATAAAAGTAATTGAGTAATTACAAAACTTACAAATACTAAAGAATTATAATTTGCCAAATGAAACATGTTCAGAATATCAATCTTAATCGGACTTAAGAAAAGTTGTAGGTGAAACATTTCGATCTAAAAGTACAAATAAGAAATATCTACGAGTATGTTACAGTCGAAACGCGAAGTCCGTCAAAACCCGATTTTACTAGGAAATTCTAGTTCTAACAAAGCGCTTTCTGTAATTCTAGTTTTAACTAATATAACGCAGTTAAAACTAGAATTAACGAGAGCGCTTAGAACTAGTATTAACTAAAGAATATTTAGTTAATTCTGGTTTTGGCGGAATTCTCGCACTGTTTTTAGTTAAATCTAGAACTGACGGAATTCTCGCACTGTTTTTAGTTAAATCTAGAACTGATGGGGCTACTCTTAGTAAATTCGCGTTAGGATTGAAATCCCTCGCCGTTAAACCTTGATGATTATGCTAAACCATTTTTGCTTAGAAATGGGCTTCTCAATTTTTCGTTAGAATTTTTGTGTGAGTCGCGTTTTGATCTTAGAAGTTGATTTGACAATTTCTCTTTAGAATGTTCGTCCATTATTGGTGGCCGGGCTACTGAGAGGTAATCCAAAAACAGTATTGAGCATTCATTTTTTTTTAGAAATTATTTCGAAAATTCTTCTCCGGAATCGTTATGCACTATTATTGGTCGACAGTAATTTCAGTTATCTACTTGTAGTTGACTAATGTGGATGCGATACGTAGTGCGCTATCATACACGTTTATTCAAGATGAGTGACAATATACTAAGTGAGGATTTGTCGAAGAGAAGTTGGAAAGTGTGTTTTCTTGAAAAATTAATAAGTTTAAGGAAAAAAGAAAACCATTATAATGTAATAACCAAAGATGAATACGTAAACCTTTTGACAGAAGTTGAAGAAGCTCAAGCTGCTTTAAAGAAAACGCCTTTGCAATACCGACGAGTAAAACGATTTGATATTCTCGAAATTGGTGGTGTGAAAAACTTGATCTCAAAAGGTGAACCTATAAAATATTATTTGGCTGCCGATGAAATATTCAATATATAAAGTGCGCATGTGGCTGTAGGTCATGGCGGCCGAGACAGACTGAAAATCGAAACGTCTAGAAAATACGCTAATATAACCATCGAAATGATAAACATTTTTCTCTCGATGTTAGAGATGTGCCAGCAAAAAAAAACCAAAAAGAATAAAGGTCTGGTTTCTATTCTTCACTCAAAAATGAATAGCCGTTGCCAGGCAGACCTTATTGACATGCAATCTCAGGCTAATCAAGAGTTTAAGTTCATTATGGTTTACCAGGATCATTTAACCAAATTTGTTTTGCTGCGAGCGCTTCAGAGTAAGAGAGCTGAAGAAGTTGCCTAACAACTAACTAATATATTCTTGACATTCGGGGCGCCTTCTATTTTACACTCTGATAACGGAGGAGAGTTTGTAAATTCTGTCATATATGAGTCATATACATACTGGCCGGAGTTGAAGATTGTTCATGGGAAGCCGCGGCATAGCCAGAGTCAGGGTTCTGTTGAAAAAGCCAATCAGGACATAGAAAATATGTTGGCTTCATGGATGGAAGATAATCATACTACCAATTGGTCAAATGGCCTTCGCTTTGTACAATTTATGAAAAATAGAGCCTCTCATTCAGGAATCAAGCAATCACCGTACAAAGCTATGTTTGGAGTGGAACCAAGTGTCCACATTACCATCTGATGTTATTAAAACTATCTGCCATGAGGATGATCTTCGGAAAATCATAGATCAGATGTATGCTGGACGCGGCGATATTGGAGAAAAAGAAGAGGGTGATGTGATGATAGCTAATACATCGTCAAATATCTCTTTAGCTAGAAGGGAAACTGAGCAAAATTTGAAGAAACAGGCCGATCGAATGAAGTCAATTTCCGCTGCCATATATCCTCCGGTTGATGTATAGGAAGTAATATAATTATACCTATTCCAGATGTTGATAGGGCTAAGGCGGACTTACGAAATCTCATCGGAGTCGTGCTCGAAAGAAATGAATAAGATCTGTACAAAATTGGTACAAAGGATGGAGTTTGAACAAGCTATTTGGCAGGTAGGTTCATTAAACTTCAATAAACAGATATTTAAATTGGATATATCTATTACATCATTAATATTTTTTTCAGATCTGAATTCGATGTATGCCCCGAAGTTTTCTTGACAGCAGAACAGGCATCACAGGATCATGTGATTTCCCTTAGGACTGCAGCAAAGAAGGAAGCCATAAGAAGAGGACAAAGGTTCTTCAGCTGCGCTTGCAAAAAGCGTTGTATTTCGAAGCGATGTTTATGTATAAAAAAAGGAATTCTTTGCAATTCGAAATGCCATAACAGCATGCCTTGTTGTAATAAGTACTAGGCTGTATAATGTGAAAAAAGTATTAAAAGAATGTTTACATAATTATAAATAAAGAGTTTTACTTAACATCTAGGTTTAACGGTGATAGATTTCAATCCTAACGCGAATTTACTAAGAGCAGCCCGTCAGTTCTAGATTTAACTAAAAACAGTGTGAGAATTCCGTCAGTTCTAGATTTAACTAAAAACAGTGCGGGAGTTCCCCAAAAAACAGAATTAACTAAATATTCTTTAGTTAATACTAGTTCTAACAAAGCGCTTTCGTTAATTCTAGTTCTAACTGTGTTATATTAGTTAAAACTAGAATTACCGAAAGCGCTTTGTTAGAACTAGAATTTCCTAGTAAAATCGGGTTTTGACGGATTTCGTCTTTTGACTGTAACATATATATATATAAATTAATTAATAAACAAGATACAATTTTTGTACTTACACTTTTATCCAAACACCTGTCAAATTTAATATTGATAACGGCTAGTAGGTAGTCTTGTACTAGCATTTTATTCGAAACAAAATTATAAATTAAAATCAATACCATTTCCTCCAATATAATCAAAAAAGGGGCAATTATGAACAAAATTCCTTCATCAAGATAAAAATGCTTAAAAATGCTCGACAAAAACAGAAATACATTGGAAATTAAAAAAATTGTTTAAACTGCATAATTATTTCATGCATATTTACGTATATTTTTGCAATTTCATCAATTCTATCACTATAGTCGGAATGTTTTCGCATTGGCACATTTTTACATTTAATATTTACGGTAGTTTGGTAAATTTCGTTACAAGTTGTATTCAAATACGTTCCAAGTTCTTCAAGTTCCACCGCCACTACTATTATAGCAATAGTAAACAAAAATAAAAATAGACCAGTAATAATTTTCATATAAAAAAGTAACCACTGAGCGATAAATAAAATTGTCTGCATCACACCCAAATGATGCGATAAAATTCCGAAAAATCTAGCCAACCCCAAAATTATTAGGTATATTACGAAAGCAAAAAATTTAGTATCAATAAGAATCTTGATTCTTGTAAGTTTGGAAAAGTCTTCCCAATTTATCAATATGCGATTTAGTGTACTGACAAGGGAATCTCGATACACTAGAACTACCATTACGAAACTGATACCACTAACACTATACATAGAAACATAAGATATTTGCAAAAAATACTCTATTGCATCACTTATACATTTTCGACACGACGAAATTATAATAATTGCCACAGGAATCGAGGCAATGCAAAAATATATACGCACTAAAATCTAATACACTCTCAACATTTTTGAACTCCGGAAGACTTTATAGGTTCTATCGTAACGCCAATCTATAAGACCAACATATTGGCACACACAATAAATACACCAAATTGTCCTAACAAAAATGCGATTAATTATGTTCAACATATTTGAAAGCGTATGGTCCTTTACTTCGAACGGTAACTTAGTTACTTAAATTTCGTGCACAATATACGAAAAGGTTTAAATAAAATTAAATCTAAAAGCCCAGTGAAATGCATTAACCTTAATTTGAATTTTAATTAGGAGTTTTATGGAAATTGATTTAAAAATGTACGAGGTAAATTTCAAATCAGTGGCCTTATAAGGGAGTGGAATTATAATTGTAGGGAATGGTCACTTTTACTCAACAAATTATCCACATATGGAACAATTTTCTAAACATAAACAGCCGTACTTAGAACATAATAAGTTTTGTATATTTTTAAATTTTATCTTGGAGACCTTGGACATAAAGATTTTTATTAAATGTAGTTTGCCGTTTTTAGGTATGAGAAATCGACTCAGCTAGGTTTCGACATAGGAAATATGTATTTATGTAGAGGTTATTTATAGGGTAATGAGGGGATAATACTGTGTTTTTATGAAAACGGTCAATCTCCGGCTTGCAAGAGTGAGAAAACTAGGAAAACTGGAAAAGCTTATTGAGGGGTTTTATTGAGTTATGGGCGGAGTGGACTGCAAAAAGTAATTTAGAGGATATTTTTAAATTTGCTGTATTCAAAGGTGAATACTAGGTTTGGATGGCATGAGTAAAACCATCATTATTGATTTGGTGCGATATATGATAGCTAGGTCTCGATTTTGGAAATAATTGTGTATGGAATAGGTTAGGTTAGGTCTGAATGGCGGAATAAATATGGGATCAGCCTCCGGTTAATCATCTATGGTCCATTGTGACTCCACCGTATTGTGATTCTCCACGCAAAATATTTCACAAGCGTTCATGAACTTTACCAAATCCCCCAACTCCTTGTCTGTTAATTCCCCAATTAGTAGAAAAAGTAGTTACCAAACGTACGCTTAGCAAGGTTCGAGTATTCACACTGCAGGTGCTGAGCACGCTCTCAAGCTGCTCCTCATCCATACAGTCTCCGCGGAAGTCATTGAAGGGCACTTCGATGAACTCCGAATGTTTGCAGTATCTCATGATAACTGTGATACGACTTCGCTCATCCTTACGGTTCCTCCTTAGCAAGATTTTGTTTTCTCAAGACATATCTTGGGACACAGTTATCCTGAAATTGCGCAAATAGTCAGTTCTCCCAATATGAGATTGCCCTCTTTAACGGGCCTGTAAATTTAGAATACCTTCGATAATTCTATTGAGATAACAAATCTATTTAGATTTTTGTAATGCGTTGAAAAGCTCATAATTTAATTATTTATAATTTGTCATTGAAGAATGGAATAATAAATTAAAAATACAAGTTTTGTAATTAAAATTAATTGAATTTATGTTGTTATATTAATTTAACTCTTGAAAGTTTATGGATTGCATTCTATCTCGCATGAAAATTTGGTGGTATATTCATATTCGAGCGAGGCTAGATCTAGGTCTGGATCTGAGAAAGGAGAAATAATATTGTATTTGCTGAAAAGAAAAAATTATATATGTATCTGAGCAAATTTATACAATGCTTTTTACTACATCAGTAAAAATTGCTCCCGTTTACTTAAAATGCACGCACCGCCGCTATCTGATACTAATTCATTTGTAAGATCACACTCTACAAAGACTTTACAATAGGATAATCATACATACATGTATATCTATAATATTTATCATAAATTCTTTGTGTTGGTTAAGTGTTTGTTAAACAGAAAATTACAGACAATGAATTTATTGATTTTAATATTTTGAATTTAATTAGGTGATATATTTTTTTTTATATTATTAAGCCAAGCTCAGGGGATACCCTATGATGCAAAGCACAGCGTGGCAGGAAGGAGATAGGGAAAGGATTTGGGATTATGAGGTGAGTGGCGGAGGTGCCGATGTATGTCGCCCTTAAACTTCCGCAGATTGTATAACGGAAAAACAGAAGATGGTAAGCTGTTCCACATTCACACTGTTCGGGATAAAAAAGCATCACGGAATTTTACTGTACGGCGCAGTTATTTAAGTAAATTAATTTATTATGCGATTTACAACCTTACTGGTTATTTTAAGAATATTCTAGTAGATGTTGCGTAAGACGATGGGAATAAAATATTCTTTACAAACTATTTGATAGTTGGAAATTCGAAATTTTCCCATTCACAAACTGTTTGGAGTTCAAAAAAAACCTGCATTCATCGATTTGTTTCTTATTCCAAAAATCGAAAGTACAATATCTTGAAAGTATTCTCTGGATATTTCATAAAGAGACCGGAGATATAAAATTTCAAGTGAGTGGGTCTCGAAGAGGTATAAAAGCGGCAATCGGCGCTCGACCTACGTGGGGTGAATCTATTGTTGTGTTATTATACTCTATGCGAGTTTTAAGGTTACGAAAAATATTTGTACGTTGATTTTAGAACAGCAGCTGCTTTGAAAAAGTAGGGGATGACACTACGTAAGCACAAGGGAAAACTTTTAATCAGCATGGAAAATCCACTTAGTAAAAGATTTAAAAGATTTTTTCTCAAAACAATCTTTTGAGGCAGTGTTCAAAATACCTCAAAAACCGCTCATATGATTGCCTTCAAATTTTGATCACTTATTTAGGATATAATAAGCTCATGGGTGGATGAAGGATTTTTTTTATAACCGAAAAATGACCGTCTTTTTTCGCGAAAAAATATTATAATTTTTGCACATCGTCCATTTTGTAAAAAATCAAAATTAATCTAAACCCTTCGTACACCCGGAAGTTAGTGTTGTTAACTAATGTTCCCATGAAAACTTTTGATTACAGATGCTCAAGATTAGCAGGTGTGTGTTTTTCGACATCTCGGAGATCGATTACAACTCGGCTATAAATCAATATTTTGTCTTGAATTACTGGAATTTCTTCAAATATATACTATTTTATTGAAAAATACTGGTATGAGAATAACTAAACCAGAAGTCAAAACAGGAATCATAAAAAAGGCGATTTTTGTTGCCTCCTAATTGACCCTAACACCTTAAAGACAATAATAATTTTTGATAAGTATATAATTAGATCTAACTACGAATAGCTCCAATTTGAACCACAAAAATCTTTACGTAACGGTAAATATTTTCGGGGCTGAAAAGGTCTTATGAAATGCCAGTCGTTTTAGGTTACCATTGTATAAAGATCAATCATCAATATAGACCCTAAGGAGTAATAGCGCTAAACCTTCTGGACAAATGCTCTCCCTTACAAATTTTTACTCCTGTCATTATTGGTGCTTTTTTGGAGCCAAACTCCAGCTCCTTCGCTACTTTAGTGGTGTTAAAAATATAAAATAAAAAAACTGAAAACTACTACTAAAGTTTATCCTCAAATCAAAGGTAATTATATCAAACAATGTGCAGGTGTAATACGCACAAAATATATCATGCATTTCCATAAAGAAAAAAACGTAAAAGTTGCACAAACAACTTGCATAATCACGGTGAGTAAGTGAGGTCTAACACATGTACATACGACGCATCATAGAAAGCAATCGCTAAACCTACTAAAAGTGAGGTCATCGACTTGCATATGCATAAACGAAGAACAAATTTACCCACTGACCTGCCTAACTATCTCCTCCACATAAAGCACGTTGAAGCTAAGACAAGCAAAATGTCAACGATAAACAAATGACTTTTGCTTGTAAGAGATCGTGTTACAATTACCAGTGAGTAATGTAAACATGGGAGCCAACTTAGGTCAAGCAGGTAATTTTAATATAAATAAGCTAAGCTAAGCATTGTCGTTTATCTATTCAACATATAAAGTGAATTCGAGTTTTAATTAAAATATTGGAGTTAAAGCTCTTTAGCTGATCCACCAGACCTTCTAGGAGATAGTGCTGCTGTGTCGCTCCACAGGAGTTAAAGCTGTTTAAGCTGCTCCATTATTCATAGTTATAATTATAACTATCGTTGATTAAATAATTTATTTAATTTTTCTTATTTTCATTTGTGATACGCAATATTCTTGTAGTCTAGCTTTATCTAGGGGTTGTTAATAAGTATTTCGAAATTGAAATAGAAACCCTTGTTATTAGTAAAGGGGAATGGATACTTTTGATTTACAGCACAGAAAAATATTTTCTCGTACCTCTGTTAGCTTTCAATTGAAAACAATTTGATTGTCCTAGTTCGTTACAAGGAAATTATGGTATTTACCTGCATTGAAACAAAGCAATTTATAAAAAAAAAATAAGAAATTAAAAATCTTGGCGAGCAACTTCCCCACAATAGTCTATAATTAAGAAACTGAACAGAACTTTGTTTCCAAATAATTTTTCTTTTTCAAATTTATTTTCCTTCTCTTTGCATTTTCCACAAAAAATCCATTGTTGATTCATTGTCCGCAACGAAACATAGAGATATAGTTTTTGCGAAATCGTGAGTGGATGTTGAAAAGCTACTGATTCAATTTTGATGATGTTTACGATTCTATTACTCCAGTTTGAAACTTTTGTACTTTTGTAGCTATTTCCTGAGTTGGCCAACAATTTATTGTTGGAATGAGAGATATTTTATTAAACCAAATTTATACTTTTGGAATATCCTTGTTGATGCAGAGTTTTTTTATTGTTTCGAAGTTTCAATAAATTTTATTTAGAAATGTATTAATTTACATATAGAGATAGAAGTTTCTTACGGATCGACTTCATTGTATAGAAATTTTTTTTGGGTGCTTATAGTTAGTAACAAAAACAAGATCCAAAAGTGATGGACAGCATGCATTAAAGTAAGTGGGTAAGCTATTTATAACAGTTAAGTCCATCGACAGCAGTAAATCTAGATAAATAGCTGTGGTAAGATTGTACGTATTCGAATTAACATTAAAATCTCCACATTTCATAATCCGCTGCATTAATTACAGAAAAGTTACTGGGAAGGCAGTGCACACATACAATCAAACATTTAGTTAAATCGTTTGAGATTTCGTCGCAGATAAAATCAATAACTTAAATTAGAGACAATTCTTGTTGCTGAGGATATCTCTAAGGTAGTGGGGTACCCCGCCAACGCTGTTTCGACAATACATTTTTAAACCGGGTAAACTGAGTGGAGGCGTTATTTTTCAACCAACTTTCACTGATACATTTTTTGAATCGTTAAGACACATGAAAAAAAAATACACTAACAATTTTATTTATTGAGTAATAAGTTTACATAACATTGATTGAAAACAACTTGATCTTTTAAGAGACACACATATTGTTACAATTTTGCCTTTTTGTTGGATTAAATTCGTCGATAGGGAGGCTGTATGAATTATACGGAGATCTAAAGCAACAATGTAGCGGTAGCTGGGTTAGAATGCACGTCAACAACTGTGGATGTCGGTCAGTAGATAATCCGAAAGATAGTTCAAAAGTCTGAGACAATCGACTAGCATAGAGAATAAGTGTTTAGATTCGGTCCACTGGCAGCTTTGCACGTGTGGGTCGACAACATTTCATAGTATTCTGACTTGTTGGACTCCTGTAAACGTAAAATCGCAACCAATCTGAGGGGTGCTGATGAATGATTCTCGAGACGTGAACGTTTTCCTCAACCTTCCCAATTATTAAGAGCGTAACAGCTCTTGACTTGAATGGCAGTGACGAGTGCTTAATGGAACTTGTGAAGCGCAGTCTATTTCGTCACTTAGATAGAATCATGCGTGTAAAATTAGCTAAATGCGTGGAAGCTTAGTCCGCCGGGGGAATATTTGTTGATTCTTGCTATCGTGCTGCCGACAGTGAGTTTTCTGTGCAATTTTGTGAAAAATGTGTTGAATTAAATATTGTGCTGAGGTTGATATATTGAAAAACGGTAATTATGTTACAGGATTATGATGGCAATTGTTTCAACACCGTTTGCAGGGGAGCACCTGGCTGAAAAGCCATAATAGTTCGCTGCTACTTTATAAGCGCAGGATCCGTCGGGGGAGCTTTGGAACTCCACTAAGGCCGAATTAGTTAGAAATGGCATTTATTTATAAACATTGTCAATGACTTTTCTCTTAAATTGAGTAGTAAAGTTTAACATTTGCTGACTGGTGATATCTGCCTTTTATTTTTATGCAAAAGTCACTTCACTTAATGTTAGAGTTTTACTCACCTTCCCCGGTCTTGAAACCTAAAAGCCAATAAAAGAAACGCGAGCAGCGTTTAACTTTGGCTAAACACCGCGATTTCTTCAAAAATAAACTTTATTTGTTACAATAACATGCGCTTTTAAATATAACAATTAAAAACTTCCAAAATAAAATTCACTTGTGTATAGCTATTACTGCCAAAACAGCAAACGTGAGACTTCTTTTTTGCAAAAAAACCGTTTTTACGTGTATTTCATGGAGGGGAGGTTACGTTCCAGGGAGTGCAGTAGTTATTTCCTAGCAATATTTTTACGGTTAAATTACGAAATTCTCCAAATTCACATTTAACTTCATTTGATTTTGGATTTGCCCTTGCCGAGGGATGGAATTAGCCTGCAAGCAAATACTCGTCATGGGAGATTGGATATATGTTTTGCTAAGACAGTCCAGATTGGTGTTGGGTCTTCTTTGGGTTTTATGTTGTGTTGTTTTCTTGATTTTATACCTGATTTTTTTTAAATGTATTTCTCACAATTTTATGAATATTGTAATAATATATAGTCTTCCGTGTTTACCTAGTATTTCCTAATATTCAGTACATGGCAATGTTCGAATTAAATGAGAAATTTTACAGCAATTAGGAAATCCTTTAATAAAGTCTTCAAATCCCATATTTAGCCATTGAAAATCACTAGAAATATCTTGACAAATGTAATGCTTTTCTTTTGCAAATGGATGGTTCATAGAGATGAAAGAAATTCCTTCTTGCTTATGTTTTTAGTATCTTCCAATACTATCTCGGAACAGGTACTAAACTTCGCGATGTACTGCCATACTTAAGATAAAAACAAACTTTCTCTCCTCCCCAATTTCGTTGGGTTAACTCGCCAACAAATACTCACTGGGGCGCAACATTGATAAAAAATAAGTAGCTAATTGCCAACGTTTAAGGACACCAGCAGCATCTGGAAATAGATGACCACGAGATAGATAAGAAGCCTCATTGACAAATTTTCTAATTTGTTTGGCACCTACATAGTACTTTGGTAAATGTCGCATTTTGTGATTTTCGTAAGCAAACTTTCCCAAATTGAGCCCTGTTAGGACTACCAACTGTGCTGAAATAAGGCCTTGAGTTCTTCTCTTGTCTGTCTAGCTAGGTGAGACAATTTAGTAGAACCAAATATAAAGCCTAAGCAATTCTATTTACAATCAATTCCTTTGCCAGGAATTTTGTGGTGGCTATAGATTACAATTGCATTATTCATATTATAACAGATTTCCAGGTATTTCACAAATTCTCCGGTAAGTGATTTAAAATCGATATAATTTAGAGTGCCACCAGGAATGCATGACTTTCGTAATTCAATTACTTCGGCAATATTTTTTGTGGGAATTTCAAAACTGTTTTGTTGTTTCCATTCTCATTCAAACCATTATGTCTACACTTCAAAATAATTGACTGTGTACTGCCGTATAAGAAAATACTCAGAACTTATTTAGCAAATTTTACTTTTACAAATCTATTTGAATATAACTATACTGAAGTCAATTGATTTATATTTCTGCTGGAAATAACTTGTACTTGCTCGCGATCTTTAAATTGGAGATGTGGTCCTAAAGTGATATCATCGTATGGGTTTTGTTGACGAAACGTGGTGCATTTGATGGTAAATCTCTTCTAACGTTAAGAGAGCATCCTGATGATAATAATGAGAAATACATTTTGATTAATTTCGATAACTTTTTGTTAATACTATTTAAATAACTTTTACAACCCACTAACCCCTGACTAAAGTACATTTTGCCTGAGGGCCTGAGTGTGCCGCTCGTGACGAAAGAGTTTTGGGGTAGTAAACGTAAATGGATTTACATGGGAGGTTTTTTTTCCTATGTGGTTACATTTTCTTACTGAAAAATATACCTTATTTCATAAAATAAAGCTTCTTTTTTCCAATCTACATACGAAAAAATCTTTGGGATATTAACTAAGAAGATGTGGTCGTTTGCAAAAATTGATTTTAATCACAATTTGAAAAAAACCTTTTATAAAACTGTAAAAATTCTAAAACTTTCACCAAAATTTTACAAATTAAATTTCTTCTTATCACACTTAGTAAAATATTTATTGCTACTTTAACCAAAATTAAAACTAGTTTGTTTCTGCCTTTTATAGACGCGTTTCGGCCATTTTTCTTGGGGATGCCAATCTTGCGAGTCTGTTTAGATAGTACAGAAAAAAACAGTATTAATAAAACTGAAATAAAATTGAAAAATGTTGAGAATGATAGCATAAGTTGTTTGTGTAGCTTCGATTTTCATTTTTATAAAATAAAATAAAACAACTGAGATTCTTGTGTTTTTTACGACAAATTAAATTAAATTATGCATTTTTAATGGTGTGGTGAATATAAAAGAATGTCTAAAACATAGAAAACTTGTGTGGTGGTACTAATTTACTACGCATGACTCGATTGCTTCGTGTATTTTCGTAAAATGATTTGTATTTTTTCTTTTTTTACTCATTGTATGAATTAATATATTAATTTTTATTAAATTGTGCGTTATTTTTTAAATTTCGTGTTAAATAGGTTCGATTTTCGTATTCGCATAAAAGAGTTTCTTAGATGAATGTACTTAGCCCAAAAAATGATTAAAGTTGTAATTGTATTGAAATTCGTGGTTTTTCTTGATGTGTAATATTCCATTAAATATTTGTGGTTTTCTGGTGATTTATGGTGAGTAAATTATCTGCAAAATTTATTTGTTTATGATTAGTTATGTATGTGAAAAATGTGGATTTAAATCACTGATAGGTATAAAATTACGTAAACAAATTCTTATTATTTTTTAGGTACTGAACCAACAGAGAAGGAAACATGTATGGGAAATACTTGTAGCCTTAGCAAGTTTCTTTGGGATCGGCTTATTGGAATGAAACCACATGTGATTGCATGTCAGGATTTAATTTAGATAAGTTTAAATTTCATTTGCTTTGATGGATTTGATTCTTTTCTTGTTTCCTTCTTAGCTTTAGGAATTATGCTGGATGGTTCAACAGTTTTGTTTTGGTTGGTTTCGTGGTGGGGGTGGTAACTACCACTCTTGGTTCAATTTGAGCTGTATGTAATATGTAAAATTCAAGATTCGGGAAGTAGAAAATAAAATATATTAGAAAACTTTTAAAATAAATAACTTTCGTAAATAAATTGCACTAAAAAGTAAAAAAATAGTTTTTTTTCTCAGTAATATAGACACACAAAGTTCCGTTGTAAAATAAGAAATACTACAGCTCAGAGGCCGAGGTATTGGCCATAGAAGAATGCGCCAATACCTGCATTAAAAGAGCCATAAATGGCTCAACTATTAATATTCTCTCGGACAGTCAAGCTGCCCTCAAGGCCTTAAAGTCCTACACCATCAAGTCAGGGATAGTCTGGGAGTGTCTACAAACCCTAAAAGATTTATCAAGAGGAAACAAAGTTATCCTCATGGGGGTACCTGGACATGAGGGCCATAAAGGCAACGAAATTGCTGATGGCCTAGCCAAAAGAGGAGCGGAAACTCCCTTTGTCGGACCGGAGCCATTCTGTGGCACCTCAAAGTGCTACCTCAAAGCTGCCCTAAATAACTGGGAGAACATACAAAAATCCCTATACTGGGAAAGGCTACAAGGACTTCGTCAGGCAAAAAAGTTTATCGACACCTCTGGAGGAAAAACAAAAGAACTATTACTTCTCAAGAAAACAGAGCTCAAAATAATTACAGAACTCTTCTCAGGCCATTGCCCCTTGAGGTATCACCTTAACAAGATGGGCTTGGCTGAGACTTCATCCTCCCGCTTTTGCCAGGATGCTCATGAAACCTCGGAGCACCTGCTCTGCAACTGCGAAGCATTGACCAGGCGGAGACTACTCCATCTCGAACATGCTTTTCCTACACCTAACTACGTACGGAACCTCAATCCCAGAAGGATCCTAGACTTTATTAACAGTCTGAACCTAGAAAGGGAATAAATTCAACGGGGACTCACAATAGATCTTTTAGGTCGCGGTGATTGCGAGGCTGACGCCTACACACCCCTCTACGAATCTAATCTAATCTCACAGCTCAGATTAAAACTTAAATGTTTGGGCTTGGGTTGCAGTTAGACTATTGTGATTATAGTTATGGATGCCCAAGCTTTTAAGATATGGTTTAAGTTTTAGCATTTATTATTCATATTTTTTATATTTTATTATATAACTGTCTATACATGACATAATCTACGTACATTCCAATAATAATAACCTACATACATACAGTCCAATAATAAGAAATGGTAACTGATAAGTAAGCATTTCTCACACAAGAAAAATCATATTCATAGCAATGACTTCATATACATTAAATTCCCACAATTCATTTATCTTCTGCGATTGAAAAGATTTTCTTTCCAAGCCAGATGATATTTGATGTATCTAACATTTTCCTTTGCATGAGAAATAAAATGTTGCTTGACAATTTTTATCTTGACAAATGCTAACTAGGTAGTTTCGCCGGCTGATAAGAAAGTTAGGTAAAATAAGGCGCGTCGAAAAATCTTCCCAGCCTCTATCGTAGCCTGCCTTTCGATTGAACGTGCCTATGGTGGGATGTCAATGTCATCTTTGGGCAAAAATGGCACTTTGTGCAAGTGCCAAGTCCGGCCATAACATAATTTTGTCTTGAGCGTGATGTTTTGTGATAAACTCCTTCAATTTCGGCAAGCACAGACTTTTGTAAACATCAGAGTCAACTGCTGGGACATTGATTGGTCGAATATTTGGCGCTGATATTGCTTTCAATGAAATCGCAATCCATACCAACACCTTTGACTCGTACTTCTCTTTGGGAGCATATCTGACACTAACGGGTTCTGTTTCAATATTATCGGTATGAAAGAAATCGTTACCGCTCAAAATGTGACACGAAAATTTGAAATAACTTTCATCATCCAAAATGACGAATGTTTTGTTCGCAAAATGTTTCAAACCCAGTACACGACAGCTTTTCGGGATTCCTTCTAACTGTTTTGTTGTGTATTTGGGTGCTGGCTTACGTTTTCGTTTGCAGATATTATTTTCACGTAAAATACGACGAATTGTATCTTGACTGTCCGATATTGTGTTTTGCATTTTCTAGCACTTGTTTCGTTGTTCTGGCATTCAACTACTTTGGTTGATCACTTTTGGCTTTTTCTGGTTTTTTGTATTCCTTACAATCTTTTATATTTCGTTATATTCAATTCAATTCAATTCAGTTATATCGTTATACGGGAAATATCTTTGTCTCGGAACACTTTGGCGACAGCCTTGCGCTAATCTATTCTGCCCGACATTGCTAATACAACTTTCCAGGCACGCTGACTTTGAAAGCGCTCTATAGATATCGCTGGATGGATCAACTCATTTCATGCAACAGTGTGCAGGACTGAACATTTCAAATTTCTCTCAAAACTTTTGCGGCACGCCTTAATTTAGGAATACATATATATGATAATTATTTTCAACTAAGTTACTTGTATGTAGCATTCAAGGTCAAGGTAAATTTTTCACTGATCTTGCGGTATAAGAACCGTTTTTCACCCCTCAACAAAATCAAGGTACAAGAACCTTTGATCAGTCAATAAAGTCAGGACAAAAGAGTTTGTACCAACAACAACGAAATTTTTCTTGTGTATATCACTGAGAAAGAAAAAATATTTTTTACTTTTTAGTGCATTTTATTTACGAAAGTTATTTATTTGAATAGTTTTTTTAATATATTTCATTTTTTGATTGTTGTAGTATTAGCGCTTTTGGATAGCCGAACTTTGTAAGCTATATGAAGAAGAACTTTTTATAGCATACTTTACTCAATTTCACAACATAAGATCCTCAACAAGATGCTAACTAAGAACTCATTCTTGACGTTGGGCTTGATATCAAATATACAGGGGTGCTTCCCGCTTTAGGAAGGAGAATAGTACTCACCTATCCAAACAATAAATTGTATGACAGAGGGAGCCATCTCAACCGTTTCTGAGTTATAGGCTGGTTAAAATATATGTATCTTAAAAGCCACAACCCAAATAACAACTTCGACCCAGAAGATGTTGGCTCAGCCTGAAAGAGGGCAACATTTTTAGTGAACCTGATCTATATTGGTCAATTAAACGTCAATTGTACGTCAAATTTCCAATGCGGAGAATGAACTAAAGTATTTTGGACGTAAATATAGAACAGGGGCCGGATTCTGTAACACGGAGAATTTTTGAGATGAGAATTTCGTTTTCTTATAAATCTTAATTCCCTAATTCTCCATTTCCAATTCACTAACATGGTTGGAGAATTAGGGAAAACGTAAGAAATGTGAAAAAGTGCGAATCGCCTGGGACGATTAAGGGTATCACTTTTTGTTGTAGAGGGTTGGACTTTTTTTCATATGTGAGGTACATCTGCCTATTACCTTCCACTGTCGAAATAAATTTAAATTTCTTTTTTGTTGGGGTAGTTTTTGAGTGTTATGTATAAAAAACCTAGGTACATATATGTACCATATGTAGGTATATAAAACTTTAGGGCCTAACAGGTAGAGTTTCCAAAAAAAAAAATAATTAATAAGCCCTATATACCTAGAAACCTAAAATTGGGCATATAAAAGAAAAACCATAAAATATAAAAATTCAATAAACTAATCATGCACAAAACATGATTAGTTTATCGTCCAAAAAGGGTGAAGAAAATTGCATCAGCAATTTTCTTCACATTCCAAACAAGTCTTCGCCAAGAATGCCCTCAAAAGTGGAGTGAACAATCCCCACCTATGCCAGTACCTCCTCATTCTGGTAGGAAATGATCTAGAGCAGCTGATACAAAAGGCTCTATACATGGAAAAGCTGCAAGCAGGCACAGTTTTCGTACAAACGCCATTAACGCAACAGCCATATCCAATGGCACCAATAGATCCAAGCCTTCGAGTTCGAGCTCTTAGCCGAACTCCTTACAATCAAGCCCCACAGCCACCCATGTATGCATCACCACGAGCACAAGAGCCCAGGCAGTTTAATAATCTCCCATACGTACATGCGCAACCATTACGCCCGAAATTTCCACGAAGGGATTCCAGACAACCGGATACACAGAATTTGGTACAAAACATCACTTGCAATTTCTGCCAGAAGCGGGGACACACCTACACGGAGTGTCTAAAACGCAAAAACACCCCCTTCTGCACTAACTGTAGAAGTTACGGGCATGACATTCGCGACTGTCGAAACAACCAAACACAGTCTGCAAATCGTTTCACGCGAGGATCGCCTAACAATCCCCCACAGTCAGACCCAACCAATACAAAAGGCCCCAGAGTCTTTAATATAAGACAAAAATGTGATTTTTGTGGGCGCCGTGGACACAAGATCGACGAATGTCGACAAAAGCAAAAATGGGAGGATAAAAAACAGGGAAACGACAAAGAGTCGACCCAAAACTCCCCGGCTCGACTATAAACCCTACCAGCAATAAACAAGGGTCTTCTCAGCCGCCCGACTTCAGTGTGCCCACCGCCAGACTTCCTCTAGACATAGGTCTAAATGGTCAGGCCCAGCTAATAGTGGACACCGGCGCTGAGATCAGTATAATTAAGAAAAAAGCTCTCAAATCTCGCGAGCTAATAAACCCCAACAAGAAATTAACTCTTCAAAGCCCCTTTGGCACCGGAAAAACCTTAGGAAGTTGCCAAGGAAACTTCATGCTAAAAAGCAAATTACCTTGCAACTTTCAGGTGGTAAAAAACATCCCAGGTATTTCCCACGACGGCTTGCTAGGAAATGATTTCCTAGCCAAAAACTGTAATGTTGAGGGACCCAACAAAGTTCTGCGATTTCCTCATATGGAAACCAATCGGGAGAGTTTGCTGTTCCATTAGAAACCGCATCGGACAACCCGTGTTCACAAAACACAGTCAACCAAGAGACACTGGTGGAAGATATTAAACCCGACGGGGATACACCTTCTACCCGAAGTTTTCTGAAAGCTTCTCAGTCAGAGGAAGTCGGCTGTGACTTACAAGAACGCGATAAGGGTGACTTGATTACCAAAGACCCGGCCTGTAAGACTGGACAGCATCAGGTGAATTTAAATGAACCTGTGTGCGTCCCAGCAAGGTCTCAGATCGTAGTCAAAGTTCCGTTACAGTTGCAGGAAGAAATGCTCAGTCTGTCAAAAGAATTAAGTGACGGAGTCTTCTTAGCAAACAGTTTACTCTCAGCTGGGCTAAAGGCAGTCCCTATAGGAATCTTCAACACACGCAGATCACAAGTAGTCCTAGACAGCGTGAACCTAAATCTGGTTCCCATTAAAGACTACACTGTCGTCCCCATCAAACGAGAGCCAGACAAAAATATTACAACAGCCCATCCTTTGAATCCCATGAGTCGAAATGACGGCAATGGTGAGCATCAAAATATAATTAGATCTAAGATTAAGAAAATAGGGCATAAGAGCCGCAGTCAACTAAGCAGTCATAAGAAACTGTCCCAAGACGCTTGCGGATCCCAACGTCAGGCGCTGGCCAGCACCCAAACGGTCTGCCGGTAGCAAGTCCCGCAGATCCATCTGACCTAGCACCTCTCAACTATAAAACAAATAGGTTAAGAGGTAAAATAAGTAATACAAAATCATTAAAGAAGACTAGATTTAAGAATAATAAAAATAGGGCAATAAGCGCTGAACAGACGGCCACCCTACAACACGTAAAATACTTGTTCCCAAACGATGTCGAGCCAGAAGACACAAGTAATTAGCCCCGCCTCACCAGACTAGAGCAAGAACTCAGTCTGGATGAAACTTTAAATTCTGAGGAAAAAGCCTCAATAACACATCTCTGTTACGAATATGATGACATATTCTTTTTAAAAGGTGACAGGCTTACACATACCAACGCCATCACCCACGACATCCCTCTGGTGCAAGACCAAGCACCTATTAACCAAAAGATGTACCGGTTACCAGAGACACAGCGAAATGTCATAAATGAGCAACTCAGAGAAATGCTGGACAACGACATTGTCCAGCCCAGCAAAAGCCCATGGAACTCGTCACAGCTAGTCGTCCCCAAAAAAGCGGGACCAGATTTTGAGAAAAGGTAGCGCGTCGTCGTTGATTTCCGTAAGTTGAACGAAAAAACGATTGGCGACGCCTTCCCGCTACCTCGGATTGAGGATATCCTCAATCAACTTTGCCATTCAAGATACTTCACAACACTAGATCTAGCCAATGGCTATCATCAGGTACTCGTCGATCCGAAGGATCGAGCAAAAACGGCTGTTAGTACCAACTACGGGCATTATGAATTCAAACGCATGCCGTTCGGGCTCAAAGGAGCCCCGCCCACATTTCAGCGTTTAATGAATTTCACATTAACTGGCTTACAAGGCCTAGAATGTTTCGTCTACTTAGATGACATCGTCATCTATGGAAAAAGTCTGGCAGACCACAACGAAAAGCTTCGCAAAGTCTTTGACAGATTAAGAGAAAATAACCTGAAACTTCAACCTGAGAAATGTCAATTTCTAAGGCGCGAGGTAGTGTATCTCGGACACAAATGTTTTACCAAGGAGCACTACCTGACCCTATCAAAACGGCATGCGTCCAAACTTTCCCCACCCCTAAGACAAGTGTCATTTTTGGGCCTTGCGATTTACTACAGAAAATTCATACCCGATTTTTCAGGAACAGTACGTCCTCTCACAAACTTACTCCGAAAGGATGTAAAGTTTAAGTGGACTGAGAAATGCCAAGAGGCATTTCAAAGCATTAATAACGCTTTAATTTCCCCTCCACTCTTAATATATCCCGATTTTTCAAAACCCTTTAACCTTACCACAGACGTCAGCAGCGAGGCTCTTGGAGCAGTCCTATCGCAAGGAGAGGTAGGAAGTGACCAACCCATTGCCTACGCCAGCCGTACCCTGAACAAAGCCGAACGTAACTATTCCATGATTGAGAAAGAGTTACTGGCTATAGTTTGGGCGACTAAAAATTTCAGGTGTTATCTGCAAGGCCGAGAGTTCACGGTCTAAACAGATCACAAACACTCAAGGGAGTCTTCAATGTTAAAGACCCCACATCCCGTCTGGTGAGATCTCACCATAAACTTTCCGAGTTCAACTATAACATTGAGTATAAGCCCGGAAAGTACAACACGAATGCCGACGCTTTAAGCCGCATTCCACGGGATAATGGCAAAGACAAGGAAACTACAACCTTCACGGTGGAAGCTATAGTCCACCATCAAATGGACTCGGATATAGAGGAGGAAAAGCACTCATCGGACCTTAAGGAGTGTCTGCAATGCAATGCAGTAACAAGAGCCCAGACACGAAACATGCAGGGAAGTGGAATAAATCCAGACAGCCAGGCCAAAGCAAAAGAACATAAAGAACAATCTCATCATCCAGAAGAGGCCGGAGATCGTGACAGTCCACCTAGTACCAATCCACCAATTATAGACGAAACTCGTCCCCCTGAAGTAATCACAAGCCCAGAGGAGATTCAATTAATCTTAAAAGATTATCATGATTATCTCTTTGGCGGCCATCAGGGAGTGATAAAAACCTATTAACGGATTCGAAGAAAGTACTGGTGGAGTCACATGCTTAGTGACATCAAAAAGCACATTAAGCGGTGTGCCAAATGTCAAACCATGAAGGCCTCACCACAGTATAAAATGCCGATGGTGATTACAGACGTAGCGGAACAACCATTGGACAAAATCTATCTAGATATAGTCGGCCCACTAGAGGAAAATGAATGAGGAAAATGAATCTGGAAATAAATACATACTAACGTTTCAGGATAAACCTCACGAAGTTCGTAGATTGGTATGCCATACCAAATGGGGAAGCTATAACGGTAGCGCAAATTTTCTTCGACGAAATCGTCACGCGCTACCGCATTCCCAAAAGAATAGTCACCGATCAGGGAAGTAATTTCCTGAGTGACCTATTCAAAAAGGTATGCAAACTCCTTAGGATAAATAAGCTGTAGACTTCTGCTTATCATCCCCAAATCAAATGGAGCACCTCGAACGTGCACATAGACCATTGATTGAATATCTACGAACTATAGTGGACGAAAATCCCAGGTCATGGGATAGTTATCTGCGAACCGCTGCTTTCGTGTACAACAACAGTGTACACGAAGGGACAAAATTAACTCCCATGGACTGCCTCTACGGCTTTACAGCGGACGTTCCGTCCAACTTAAGGCGAGACCCCGCACCCGTGTATAACCACGAGAGCTACTACCATATTCTCAGGTACAAGCTTCAGAAGTCTTATGCTATGGCAAGGAAAAATCTGCTAATGAGTAAACAACGCTTGAAAAATTACTATGACAAAGCAGTACGTCCCCTGTCATTTCACAGAGGAGACAAGGTTCTACTCAAGAGCGAGAGTCGTAACCATAAGCCCTCCCAGATTTGGGTAGGACCCTACACGGTAACCGGTATCCCTAGTACTGTAAACACCACAATAAAAATTCGTAAACGAGAGGTCAGGGTACATAACAACCGTCTAAAACCTTTCTACGAATAACATGGTGTCAATATAATTTAAGTAATTCAAAGATACATATATAAAGCATGTAAGCTACAAAGTCAACAAAAAAACCCATTTTAATACCCTATCCTATTCCTCTCCTAGATAACAATGCAGTCAATAATTTTCTACGGACTGTTCCTGACCACGATAGGAGTCCGCGCTGAGGAACCTTATTCAATCACTCCCCTAAATAATACGGGAGTACTATTTGAGGATCTTGGAAGCCTATCAGTTTACCACGACACTTGGAGCATCATCACTGAGTTAGATCTGGCCGAGTTGGAAAATCAGACGCGACTAGCAGAACGAGCGGAGCACTACATACACCAATTGTGTGGAAATGGGTCTTCTATACAGGACCTTTGTACGCTAAAGACAAAACATATACACGCGCTGATGGAAAATATCAATAGGCGTACCAGTGTTATTAGGGAAGCTGTGCCCAAATCGCGCAAGCCCCGATCCATCTTCGATGGAATTGGAAATGCGATGCATTATCTTTTCGATACCATGGATAGTGGAAACGAAAAAGAGGTGTACAGCCGACCTAAACGAATTAGAGGTAAATACTCAAACCTTAGCTGATCTGGGAAAACAACAGATCAGCGTAATAAAAACCACATTTGAACAAATTCAGAAACCCCCTATCTTCCCTGTCTGAACGACAGCATCAGATAACCAACCAGATTAACAATCTGCGGATCACAACAGACGAGTTGACAGCCCACCAAATAAGACAAGAAATCGTCTTCTAGTCTGACACTACAAATGATAGAGTTGTAATTTAGACAACAAGCTCTACTGGACATAATAGTGTCCAGTAGAAATAATCAAATTCATACACTTTTAATTTCCCCAAATCATTTGCTAGAGATTTATCACAAATCCCACTCCACTTGTCCCAATCTGCAAGACTGCTTATCAGTCCTGAATCAAACAGCCGCAACAAGACCCATTTATTACAGGAAAAATTGGTGATTCGAATCATTTTCCCATTTTCAATATACCCAAGATGAAAATCCAACAGATTAAATGTTTTCCCATACGGGTGGATTCAAACCACTCATTAATACCTGATATCGAATTTTCCCATGTGGCAAGTCAAATACAGACCGAGGAATTTCTGCTGCTGAAGACAGAAAAACCTGAGATCTTTCAAAAAAATTTCAAAGGGAATCGATGAGGATACGTGGGTTGGTAAGCTAAATACACCACTCACCAAGGCTACAAAAACAGAGGAATGTGTTATTAAACTTTTATTCAATCCACTGGGCGAACACCCACAGCGTAGCATCAGAGCTCAAAATTCCCCCAAGAGATACAATAATTAAGCTCAATAGACCAAAGTCGTGGCTGTACTCTTTAACCGAAACCACTATAGTACATATAACTTGTAATATTCGTCTCGCAGGACAAGGAATCATGACAGTCAACGAACCATGTTCCTTGCAAATAGGGTCTCACACTCTGTATTACGAAGCAGAAAATCTACATCCGCTAAAAGTTTTCCAACCAACCTACTGCCCAGGCACAAACGAAACGCAAGAGGAATTGGCAGAATATATGTCCAATATATCCGCTCCTAAAAACCTTGATAAACAACCAACGTTGCTCCTCGGAGATGATACAAACCAACGTATACACCTAGATACAAAATCTCTAGATGAAATCCGTACCAAAATGAACAACATTCACTTTGCACCAAAGGCCAAGATTCCTCATATACTATCAATAATATCCCTATCAATGACCGGACTCTTGTTGCTAATTGTATCTGTGGTGGCACTAGCAAAAATATATCATACCGGAATTCATGGCATGGATTGCTAAATGCACACAACAGCCCACAGCTGAAAACGTTCCTATGGAACCGGTTTACGCAACACCCCAAGAAAAATTAAAACGTAATCAAAGTCTCCACAGAGCGAGATCTATACAAGTAGTATAATCAAAAAGATCTATACTCGTTGGTTGGCCCTGTCTCATTCTCCTGTTACAAGCACAGTCCCTCTCCTTTTACTACACTGGCTGATAGAAAATAAGTGAAATAAAAACTAGACCTTAAGAGAAAGGAAATATAATTCAAAAGAAAATACAATTCGGAAGTTCTCAACAAAATAGATTAAAAGCTCTAGGAATTAAGAAAATAGAAGAAAGAAGGGCATAATAGAGTAGAATTATAACAACTATATAACCAATTAAGATATAAGCAAAATTTAATTACAAAAAAAAAATAAGCAGTAACATTAAGCAATACAAAATATAATTATTTAGCAAATAAGATATTAGAATACAATAACATAAATAACTATGCTAAATAGATATAAAATGAAAAGTTAAAGTACTAACATTATAAATAGAAAAATAGTAAATAAATATAATATAATAAAGAAACAAAAAATAAGACAACCGAGAAAAATTAAAAGGCGTTCGATATGCACAAAAAAAAAGATAAAGGAAAAAAAAATATGCTTTAAAAAGTAGATATGAATAAATAAATAAATAAGTAAGTAGAGCTAGATACCATACCACCATACACCATTAGAATTAGTGAAAACTTAGACAAATATATATAAACAGTATACATTCCTGTAAAAGCGACCAAAAATTATAAAGTAAATTTTGGTAATTCAAGAGCAAAGACCCAACAAAAAACCAAGCCACCAAGAACGCACCGCAAGAGTACGAAAACCTTGCCAAAAATTAAGAAATAAATTGACCATGCAAAATTAATAGTACATGAGAATAAAAATTTAACCAGTAGTTCCTGAGAATAAAATTAATAAGATCAAGTGGACAATAACCAAGTAGTATTAATTATAAATAATAAATAAGATACTAAATAAGATGAAACACAAAAACAAAACAAAAATTGAACAAACCAACAATTAGAATAAAAAACCTAAATTAGTCAACATGTTTTTACCAAACCCTTAGTATAAACGAAAAATGAATTCCAGGCATTACCTAGAATAAATAAATCACGTAAGGAAACAACGTTGAAATATTTAGGCAACGTAGAGTAAGCAAATATTTAGTCTCTAGCATAAGTTAAGTCGAACAACAAACTATAATCCACCAACACCGAAACCGCCATACAAGAAAGCCCAACACCCTGCCCAGAACCCCGAGAATCATTTTGCCAACCCAGATATAAGCAAATACCTGAAAAAAAACAAAAACAACAACTACAAAGTAAACAGAGTACATCGGTTACAAAACTTTATTAAAATAAAACCTACAAAACTAGTGAAATTAAGCAAACTTAGGAAAAGCAAAAAAATATATATACTCTTAAAACTAGAATTTGACAAAGAAAAAAAAAACTATCAGAGACTCCTGGGGAATGTCCCGGGCCATCTACAAACCTAAAATGAAAAAAAAAAATGTTTTGAAATCACATCTGCAAATAACTTACATGAAGTATACTCCATACAATTAGGGCTGGTCGACTCTTAGGCTGGTCCACACTCATCATCCCAATCCTCTTCACCAACAGCATCGAACTCCGCAGCTGGAAGGTCCCAATCCTCGCCTGACTCCACGGCTGACGCATTCAGGTCCCCATGGGCAGGGTCGTCCAAATTCTCCTCGAGAAAAGGACTCGATGCTGCAAACCGGAGGACCCCAGCCGGCCACAGGGGTGGAGGTACCCAAAGCTGCCACGTCTTCCTCGTGCACCATGTATAATGGATGCGCCCTGCAGGTCAGGCAGCAACACCAGCCGACCTCCCCAGATAGAACCATCGTCGCCCCTAAAATAAAAAAAAAAAGAATAAAATAAAGAAAAATATTCGTTTTTTCAAAATAATAATCAAAACTTATCCAAGAGGCCCCCGCCATGGGGAGACAAACACAGCTCCACCCTGTGGGAAACTATCCACCTCGGCTGGTGGAGCAGACCAAATACACATATCTGGGCGCCCTTCCCTCCGCAGCAGAATACGGATTAAGCCCCGCCATCGGGGGGACACACTCTGCACAGATATGCTTATCACCCTCACAGAGAAACTATAAATTACTCCGGTCGCGCAACCCAATTTAAAGGGCAAAACAGCTAACGTTGGAAAAAAATTTGCTAAGATGCACCTAGTATGTGTTGTGCCCTTATCTCGGAGAATCCCACGCAACCGCAGTAGCAAAAGTAGTTTTTTTCATCCTTTAAAGCACACAAAATAAGCTTCATATCACACAAGTTGCAATTTGTGCATTATGTGTGTAGCTACAAAAACACAAATCTCAAACATTTTTTTTTCTCTATTTTCGAAGCCGGTGCAAGATGCATTTTAATGTATCACACGCTATGGACCCATGGCATTCTTTTAATTTTTTTTAATTACTACGATATCAAATTGACCCCAACTCTCCGTGCACCAAGATTTTTTTTTATTTTTTATTTTACAGATATCAAATTCATTTTAAATTCAATTCAATACCCCATACAAAATATACACCCACTCAATCCCCTTGAGAAGTATTCCTCTTCAAAGAATAATTCTCTTTTTCGTGGGGGGAAGGAATGTTATGTATCAAAAACCTAGGTATATATATGTACCTTATGTAGGTATATAAAACTTTAGGGCCTAACAGGTAAAGTTTCCAAAAAAAAAAAATAATTAATAAGCCCTATATACCTAGAAACCTAAAATTGGGCATATAAAAGAAAAACCATAAAATATAAAAATTCAATAAACTAATCATACACAAAACATGATTAGTTTTATCGTCCAAAAAGGGTGAAGCAAATTGCAATCAGCAATTTTCTTCACATTCCAAACAAGTCATAAAATTTTTCCCATCAAACGACTTGGGAAAAAACAAAAGTTTCAGTTTACAACCCGTCGTTTTACTTAAAAATTTCCACGACAAATTTTGCCTTCAGCAAAATTTTGCCTTCAGCAAAATTTGTCATTTCAACAATTTAATTAAAAAGGGGAAAAAAGCAAATCGTACCTTCAGTACGATTTGTCGCGAAAAATACAACATGTATGTACATACGTACATACATATTACGAAAAAAAACCTTCGCGATAAGAAAGGCGTGCAGCATAAATGCATTGTTTGTATATGCGCGTCGCGATTTCAAACGGTGGCTGATGTTTTTAAAAGTGTAAGATTACATTTTTGCAGCCATCGTTCAACGCGAATAATTCTGAACATGTTTGAACAAGTCCAGAATCGAAAAATTAAAATTTTCTCAGGATTAGAAAATGCAAGTTAGCATTTTCGATCCTGAACAACGGCTCTTGATCACGATGAATGTGATCAAGAGTTGAGTTGGTTTTTTTGGTATGTTGGCGGGCCGTCTCGGTTTGTCGAACGGAAGATTATAAAAGATAGAGTTTAAAATTTTTTGAACGGAAAATTATAAAAGAAAGAGTTGTAAGTTCTTTGAACGGAAAATTATAAAAGAAAGAGTTTTAAGTTTTTTGGATGGAAAATTATAAAAGATAGAGTTTTAAAGTTTTTTGAACGGAAAATTATAAAAGAACGGGTTGTAAGTTCTTTGAACGGAAAATTTATAAAAGAAAGAGTTTTAAGTTTTTTGGATGGAAAATTATAAAAGATAGAGTTCTAAGTTTTTGAACGCAGAATTATTAATGAGTTCTAAGTTTTTTGAAGGGAAATTTGTAAAGAAGAGTGTTTAGTTTTAAAAGGAAAAGTATAACAATAAAGTTTAATTAAATAGCAGAAAAAGGAAAGTGTTTGTGTGTAGAGAGAAACAAAATCACAAAAGGATTAGATCCAGGTGGGAACCTGACAGTGAGTACCCCTTTGGAATTATACATATATACACAACAGGATGGTAGGATGGTAGGTTTTCACGAGTTTTTTAGGGATAACGAGAGAATGGAGAGAAGAAGGAGAATGTGTGTGGTATCAAAAAAAAATGGGAGCTCAGGGCGAACAAGATAGGTTTAGGAATTGTGGCGGGGAGAGTGCGGGGTAGAAATGGGGCTGATTAAGGGAAATTTAAAACAAAAATAAAGACAACATCAGGAGCTGTAATAATTCGCAAGGGGTAAGCTTAGGATCTGTAAGCTCAGGATCTGTAAGCTCAATAAAAAAAATAAGAATTCACTTTGGTAATTAGGTATGCATGGGTATTATAGGCTATATTGTATTTCGATTAACGGTAATTTGCAGATTTCGAGCGGCCTCAGCGGTAAATTTTGCTATGGTAGTATTCACGGGCGCCTAACTCCATGTGGGAGGGCTGTAGAGTATTGGAATTTTTTTCGATAGATTAAGGGTTAAGAGTACAAACATATAGATGAACAATTTCGGGGGCAGGGTGTTTTGGGGGTTGGACTTCGTACCACCCCTCATAGGCGGTTGCCCAAACTACGCCATGTTTGGTACCAAATTAAAGAGGGAGGAGAGGGTAATCGAGTGGTGTAGTTTGTCTTTGATCGTTTTAAACGTGATAGCTGACTTTTGACCGCCGA
>CAWVNZ010002622.1:0-26579 GCA_963930735.1 Dioctria linearis
TTTGAATAATTTACTATAGAAAAGGCAATCCCTGGCGCAATTAAAATTTGCGACAGTAAAAAATTATTTTTTGAATAATTTACTATATAAAAGGCAATCCCTGGCGCACATAAAATTTGCGACAGTAAAAAATTATTTTTTGAATAATTTACTGTAGAAAAGGCAATCCCTGGCGCAATTAAAATTTGCGACAGTATAAAATTATTTTTTGAAAAATTTACTATATAAAAGGCAATCCCTGGCGCACATAAAATTTGTGACAGTTGAAAATTATTTTTTGAATAATTTACTATAGAAAGGCAATCCCTGGCGCACATAAAATTTGTGACAGTTGAAAATTATTTTTTGAATAATTTACTGTAGAAAAGGCAATCCCTGGGATATTTAAAATTTGCGACAGTAGAAAATTATTTTTTGAATAATTTACTATAGAAAAGGCAATCCCTGGCGTAATTAAAATTTGTGACAGTAGAAAATTATTTTTGAATAATTTACTATAGAAAAGGCAATCCCTGGCGCAATTAAAATTTGCGACAGTAGAAAATTAGTTTTTGAAAAATTTACTATAGAAAAGGCAATCCCTGGCGTAATTAAAATTTGCGACAGTATAAAATTATTTTTTGAAAAATTTACTATAGAAAAGGCAATCCCTGGCGCACATAAAATTTGTGACAGTTGAAAATTATTTTTTGAATAATTTACTATATAAAAGGCAATCCCTGGCGTAATTAAAATTTGCGACAGTAGAAAATTATTTTTTGAATAATTTACTATAGAAAAGGCAATCCCTGGGATATTTAAAATTTGTGACAGTTGAAAATTATTTTTTGAATAATTTACTATAGAAAAGGCAATCCCTGGCGCACATAAAATTTGTGACAGTTGAAAATTATTTTTTGAATAATTTACTGTAGAAAAGGCAATCCCTGGGATATTTAAAATTTGCGACAGTAGAAAATTATTTTTTGAATAATTTACTATAGAAAAGGCAATCCCTGGCGTAATTAAAATTTGTGACAGTAGAAAATTATTTTTTGAATAATTTACTATAGAAAAGGCAATCCCTGGCGCAATTAAAATTTGCGACAGTAGAAAATTATTTTTTGAATAATTTACTGTAGAAAAGGCAATCCCTGGCGTAATTAAAATTTGTGACAGTAGAAAATTATTTTTTGAATAATTTACTATAGAAAAGGCAATCCCTGGCGCAATTAAAATTTGCGACAGTAGAAAATTATTTTTTGAATAATTTACTATAGAAAAGGCAATCCCTGGGATATTTAAAATTTGCGACAGTAGAAAATTATTTTTTGAATAATTTACTATAGAAAAGTCAATCCCTGGCGCAATTAAAGTTTGCGACAGTAGAAAATTATTTTTTGAATAATTTACTGTAGAAAAGGCAATCCCTGGGATATTTAAAATTTGCGACAGTATAAAATTATTTTTTGAATAATTTACTATAGAAAAGGCAATCCCTGGCGCACATAAAATTTGTGACAGTTGAAAATTATTTTTTGAATAATTTACTATAGAAAAGGCAATCCCTGGCGCACATAAAATTTGCGACAGTAAAAAATTATTTTTTGAATAATTTACTGTAGAAAAGGCAATCCCTGGCGCAATTAAAATTTGCGACAGTAGAAAATTAGTTTTTGAAAAATTTACTATAGAAAAGGCAATCCCTGGCGTAATTAAAATTTGCGACAGTATAAAATTATTTTTTGAAAAATTTACTATAGAAAAGGCAATCCCTGGCGCACATAAAATTTGTGACAGTTGAAAATTATTTTTTGAATAATTTACTATATAAAAGGCAATCCCTGGCGTAATTAAAATTTGCGACAGTAGAAAATTATTTTTTGAATAATTTACTGTAGAAAAGGCAATCCCTGGGATATTTAAAATTTGCGACAGTATAAAATTATTTTTTGAATAATTTACTATAGAAAAGTCAATCCCTGGCGCACATAAAATTTGTGACAGTTGAAAATTATTTTTTGAATAATTTACTATAGAAAAGTCAATCCCTGGCGCAATTAAAATTTGTGACAGTTGAAAATTATTTTTTGAATAATTTACTATATAAAAGGCAATCCCTGGCGCAATTAAAATTTGTGACAGTATAAAATTATTTTTTGAATAATTTACTATAGAAAAGTCAATCCCTGGGATATTTAAAATTTGTGACAGTTGAAAATTATTTTTTGAATAATTTACTGTAGAAAAGGCAATCCCTGGCGCACATAAAATTTGTGACAGTATAAAATTAGTTTTTGAAAAATTTACTATAGAAAAGGCAATCCCTGGCGCAATTAAAATTTGTGACAGTATAAAATTATTTTTTGAATAATTTACTATATAAAAGGCAATCCCTGGCGCAATTAAAATTTGCGACAGTATAAAATTATTTTTTGAATAATTTACTATAGAAAAGGCAATCCCTGGCGCACATAAAATTTGTGACAGTTGAAAATTATTTTTTGAATAATTTACTGTAGAAAAGGCAATCCCTGGCGCAATGAAAATTTGCGACAGTAAAAAATTATTTTTTGAATAATTTACTGTAGAATAGGCAATCCCTGGCGCAATTAAAATTTGCGACAGTATAAAATTATTTTTTGAATAATTTACTATAGAAAAGGCAATCCCTGGCGCACATAAAATTTGTGACAGTTGAAAATTATTTTTTGAATAATTTACTGTAGAAAAGGCAATCCCTGGCGCAATTAAAATTTGCGACAGTAGAAAATTAGTTTTTGAAAAATTTACTATAGAAAAGGCAATCCCTGGCGTAATTAAAATTTGCGACAGTATAAAATTAGTTTTTGAATAATTTACTGTAGAAAAGGCAATCCCTGGCGCACATAAAATTTGTGACAGTAGAAAATTATTTTTTGAATAATTTACTGTAGAAAAGGCAATCCCTGGCGCAATTAAAATTTGCGACAGTATAAAATTAGTTTTTGAAAAATTTACTATAGAAAAGGCAATCCCTGGCGCAATTAAAATTTGTGACAGTATAAAATTATTTTTTTAATAATTTACTATATAAAAGGCAATCCCTGGGATATTTAAAATTTGCGACAGTAGAAAATTATTTTTGAAAAATTTACTATAGAAAAGGCAATCACTGGCGCAATTAAAATTTGTGACAGTATAAAATTATTTTTTGAATAATTTACTGTAGAAAAGGCAATCCCTGGCGCAATTAAAATTTGCGACAGTATAAAATTATTTTTTGAATAATTTACTATAGAAAAGGCAATCCCTGGCGCACATAAAATTTGTGACAGTTGAAAATTATTTTTTGAATAATTTACTGTAGAAAAGGCAATCCCTGGCGCAATTAAAATTTGTGACAGTATAAAATTATTTTTTGAAAAATTTACTATAGAAAAGGCAATCCCTGGCGTAATTAAAATTTGCGACAGTATAAAATTATTTTTTGAAAAATTTACTATAGAAAAGGCAATCCCTGGCGCAATTAAAATTTGCGACAGTAAAAAATTATTTTTGAAAAATTTACTATATAAAAGGCAATCCCTGGCGCACATAAAATTTGCGACAGTAAAAAATTATTTTTTGAATAATTTACTGTAGAAAAGGCAATCCCTGGCGCAATTAAAATTTGCGACAGTATAAAATTAGTTTTTGAAAAATTTACTATAGAAAAGGCAATCCCTGGCGCACATAAAATTTGTGACAGTTGAAAATTATTTTTTGAATAATTTACTATAGAAAAGGCAATCCCTGGCGCAATTAAAATTTGCGACAGTAAAAAATTATTTTTTGAATAATTTACTATATAAAAGGCAATCCCTGGCGCACATAAAATTTGCGACAGTAAAAAATTATTTTTTGAATAATTTACTGTAGAAAAGGCAATCCCTGGCGCAATTAAAATTTGCGACAGTATAAAATTATTTTTTGAAAAATTTACTATATAAAAGGCAATCCCTGGCGCACATAAAATTTGTGACAGTTGAAAATTATTTTTTGAATAATTTACTATAGAAAGGCAATCCCTGGCGCACATAAAATTTGTGACAGTTGAAAATTATTTTTTGAATAATTTACTGTAGAAAAGGCAATCCCTGGGATATTTAAAATTTGCGACAGTAGAAAATTATTTTTTGAATAATTTACTATAGAAAAGGCAATCCCTGGCGTAATTAAAATTTGTGACAGTAGAAAATTATTTTTTGAATAATTTACTATAGAAAAGGCAATCCCTGGCGCAATTAAAATTTGCGACAGTAGAAAATTAGTTTTTGAAAAATTTACTATAGAAAAGGCAATCCCTGGCGTAATTAAAATTTGCGACAGTATAAAATTATTTTTTGAAAAATTTACTATAGAAAAGGCAATCCCTGGCGCACATAAAATTTGTGACAGTTGAAAATTATTTTTTGAATAATTTACTATATAAAAGGCAATCCCTGGCGTAATTAAAATTTGCGACAGTAGAAAATTATTTTTTGAATAATTTACTATAGGAAAGGCAATCCCTGGGATATTTAAAATTTGTGACAGTTGAAAATTATTTTTTGAATAATTTACTATAGAAAAGGCAATCCTGGCGCACATAAAATTTGTGACAGTTGAAAATTATTTTTTGAATAATTTACTGTAGAAAAGGCAATCCCTGGGATATTTAAAATTTGCGACAGTAGAAAATTATTTTTTGAATAATTTACTATAGAAAAGGCAATCCCTGGCGTAATTAAAATTTGTGACAGTAGAAAATTATTTTTTGAATAATTTACTATAGAAAAGGCAATCCCTGGCGCAATTAAAATTTGCGACAGTAGAAAATTATTTTTTGAATAATTTACTGTAGAAAAGGCAATCCCTGGCGTAATTAAAATTTGTGACAGTAGAAAATTATTTTTTGAATAATTTACTATAGAAAAGGCAATCCCTGGCGCAATTAAAATTTGCGACAGTAGAAAATTATTTTTTGAATAATTTACTATAGAAAAGGCAATCCCTGGGATATTTAAAATTTGCGACAGTAGAAAATTATTTTTTGAATAATTTACTATAGAAAAGTCAATCCCTGGCGCAATTAAAGTTTGCGACAGTAGAAAATTATTTTTTGAATAATTTACTGTAGAAAAGGCAATCCCTGGGATATTTAAAATTTGCGACAGTATAAAATTATTTTTTGAATAATTTACTATAGAAAAGGCAATCCCTGGCGCACATAAAATTTGTGACAGTTGAAAATTATTTTTTGAATAATTTACTATAGAAAAGGCAATCCCTGGCGCACATAAAATTTGCGACAGTAAAAAATTATTTTTTGAATAATTTACTGTAGAAAAGGCAATCCCTGGCGCAATTAAAATTTGCGACAGTAGAAAATTAGTTTTTGAAAAATTTACTATAGAAAAGGCAATCCCTGGCGTAATTAAAATTTGCGACAGTATAAAATTATTTTTGAAAAATTTACTATAGAAAAGGCAATCCCTGGCGCACATAAAATTTGTGACAGTTGAAAATTATTTTTTGAATAATTTACTATATAAAAGGCAATCCCTGGCGTAATTAAAATTTGCGACAGTAGAAAATTATTTTTTGAATAATTTACTGTAGAAAAGGCAATCCCTGGGATATTTAAAATTTGCGACAGTATAAAATTATTTTTTGAATAATTTACTATAGAAAAGTCAATCCCTGGCGCACATAAAATTTGTGACAGTTGAAAATTATTTTTTGAATAATTTACTATAGAAAAGTCAATCCCTGGCGCAATTAAAATTTGTGACAGTTGAAAATTATTTTTTGAATAATTTACTATATAAAAGGCAATCCCTGGCGCAATTAAAATTTGTGACAGTATAAAATTATTTTTTGAATAATTTACTATAGAAAAGTCAATCCCTGGGATATTTAAAATTTGTGACAGTTGAAAATTATTTTTTGAATAATTTACTATAGAAAAGGCAATCCCTGGCGCAATTAAAATTTGTGACAGTATAAAATTAGTTTTTGAATAATTTACTGTAGAAAAGGCAATCCCTGGGATATTTAAAATTTGTGACAGTTGAAAATTATTTTTTGAATAATTTACTATAGAAAAGGCAATCCCTGGCGCACATAAAATTTGCGACAGTAAAAAATTATTTTTTGAATAATTTACTGTAGAAAAGGCAATCCCTGGCGCAATTAAAATTTGCGACAGTATAAAATTAGTTTTTGAAAAAATTTACTATAGAAAAGGCAATCCCTGGCGCAATTAAAATTTGTGACAGTATAAAATTATTTTTTGAATAATTTACTATAGAAAAGTCAATCCCTGGGATATTTAAAATTTGCGACAGTAGAAAATTATTTTTTGAATAATTTACTATAGAAAAGGCAATCCCTGGCGCACATAAAATTTGCGACAGTAAAAAATTATTTTTTGAATAATTTACTATATAAAAGTCAATCCCTGGGATATTTAAAATTTGCGACAGTAGAAAATTATTTTTTGAATAATTTACTATAGAAAAGTCAATCCCTGGCGTAATTAAAATTTGCGACAGTATAAAATTAGTTTTTGAAAAATTTACTATAGAAAAGGCAATCCCTGGCGCACATAAAATTTGCGACAGTAGAAAATTATTTTTTGAATAATTTACTATAGAAAAGTCAATCCCTGGCGTAATTAAAATTTGCGACAGTAGAAAATTATTTTTTGAATAATTTACTGTAGAAAAGGCAATCCCTGGCGCACATAAAATTTGTGACAGTATAAAATTAGTTTTTGAAAAATTTACTATAGAAAAGGCAATCCCTGGCGCACATAAAATTTGTGACAGTTGAAAATTAGTTTTTGAATAATTTACTGTAGAAAAGGCAATCCCTGGCGCAATTAAAATTTGCGACAGTAGAAAATTAGTTTTTGAATAATTTACTATAGAAAAGGCAATCCCTGGCGCACATAAAATTTGTGACAGTATAAAATTAGTTTTTGAATAATTTACTATAGAAAAGGCAATCCCTGGGATATTTAAAATATGCGACAGTAGAAAATTAGTTTTTGAAAAATTTACTATATAAAAGGCAATCCCTGGGATATTTAAAATTTGTGACAGTAGAAAATTAGTTTTTGAAAAATTTACTATAGAAAAGGCAATCCCTGGCGCACATAAAATTTGTGACAGTTGAAAATTATTTTTTGAATAATTTACTATAGAAAAGGCAATCCCTGGGATATTTAAAATTTGTGACAGTTGAAAATTATTTTTTGAATAATTTACTATAGAAAAGGCAATCCCTGGCGCACATAAAATTTGCGACAGTATAAAATTATTTTTTGAATAATTTACTATAGAAAAGGCAATCCCTGGCGTAATTAAAATTTGCGACAGTATAAAATTAGTTTTTGAATAATTTACTATAGAAAAGGCAATCCCTGGCGCACATAAAATTTGTGACAGTTGAAAATTATTTTTTGAATAATTTACTATAGAAAAGTCAATCCCTGGCGCAATTAAAATTTGCGACAGTATAAAATTAGTTTTTGAATAATTTACTATAGAAAAGGCAATCCCTTGCGCACATAAAATTTGCGACAGTATAAAATTATTTTTTGAATAATTTACTATAGAAAAGGCAATCCCTGGCGCACATAAAATTTGCGACAGTAAAAAATTATTTTTTGAATAATTTACTGTAGAAAAGGCAATCCCTGGCGCAATTAAAATTTGTGACAGTAGAAAATTATTTTTTGAATAATTTACTATAGAAAAGGCAATCCCTGGCGTAATTAAAATTTGCGGCAGTATAAAATTATTTTTTGAAAAATTTACTATAGAAAAGGCAATCCCTGGCGCACATAAAATTTGTGACAGTTGAAAATTATTTTTTGAATAATTTACTGTAGAAAAGGCAATCCCTGGCGCAATTAAAATTTGCGACAGTAGAAAATTAGTTTTTGAATAATTTACTGTAGAAAAGGCAATCCCTGGCGTAATTAAAATTTGCGACAGTAGAAAATTAGTTTTTGAATAATTTACTATAGAAAAGGCAATCCCTGGCGCACATAAAATTTGCGACAGTAGAAAATTAGTTTTTGAATAATTTACTGTAGAAAAGGCAATCCCTGGGATATTTAAAATTTGTGACAGTTGAAAATTATTTTTTGAATAATTTACTATAGAAAAGGCAATCCCTGGCGCACATAAAATTTGCGACAGTAAAAAATTATTTTTTGAATAATTTACTGTAGAAAAGGCAATCCCTGGGATATTTAAAATTTGCGACAGTAGAAAATTATTTTTTGAATAATTTACTATAGAAAAGGCAATCCCTGGCGCAATTAAAATTTGCGACAGTAGAAAATTATTTTTTGAATAATTTACTGTAGAAAAGGCAATCCCTGGCGCACATAAAATTTGCGACAGTAAAAAATTATTTTTTGAATAATTTACTGTAGAAAAGGCAATCCCTGGCGCAATTAAAATTTGTGACAGTAGAAAATTATTTTTTGAATAATTTACTATAGAAAAGGCAATCCCTGGCGCACATAAAATTTGCGACAGTATAAAATTATTTTTTGAAAAATTTACTATAGAAAAGGCAATCCCTGGGATATTTAAAATTTGCGACAGTAGAAAATTAGTTTTTGAAAAATTTACTATAGAAAAGGCAATCCCTGGCGTAATTAAAATTTGCGACAGTATAAAATTAGTTTTTGAAAAATTTACTGTAGAAAAGGCAATCCCTGGCGTAATTAAAATTTGTGACAGTAGAAAATTATTTTTTGAATAATTTACTGTAGAAAAGGCAATCCCTGGGATATTTAAAATTTGCGACAGTAGAAAATTATTTTTTGAATAATTTACTGTAGAAAAGGCAATCCCTGGCGCAATTAAAATTTGCGACAGTAGAAAATTATTTTTTGAATAATTTACTGTAGAAAAGGCAATCCCTGGGATATTTAAAATTTGCGACAGTATAAAATTATTTTTTGAATAATTTACTGTAGAAAAGGCAATCCCTGGGATATTTAAAATTTGCGACAGTAGAAAATTATTTTTTGAATAATTTACTGTAGAAAAGGCAATCCATGGGATATTTAAAATTTGCGACAGTAGAAAATTATTTTTTGAATAATTTACTGTAGAAAAGGCAATCCCTGGCGCACATAAAATTTGCGACAGTAAAAAATTATTTTTTGAATAATTTACTGTAGAAAAGGCAATCCCTGGCGCAATTAAAATTTGTGACAGTAGAAAATTATTTTTTGAATAATTTACTATAGAAAAGGCAATCCCTGGCGTAATTAAAATTTGCGACAGTATAAAATTATTTTTTGAAAAATTTACTATAGAAAAGGCAATCCCTGGGATATTTAAAATTTGCGACAGTAGAAAATTAGTTTTTGAAAAATTTACTATAGAAAAAGCAATCCCTGGCGTAATTAAAATTTGCGACAGTATAAAATTAGTTTTTGAAAAATTTACTGTAGAAAAGGCAATCCCTGGCGTAATTAAAATTTGCGACAGTATAAAATTAGTTTTTGAATAATTTACTATAGAAAAGGCAATCCCTGGCGTAATTAAAATTTGTGACAGTAGAAAATTATTTTTTGAATAATTTACTGTAGAAAAGGCAATCCCTGGGATATTTAAAATTTGCGACAGTAGAAAATTATTTTTTGAATAATTTACTGTAGAAAAGGCAATCCCTGGCGCAATTAAAATTTGCGACAGTAGAAAATTATTTTTTGAATAATTTACTGTAGAAAAGGCAATCCCTGGGATATTTAAAATTTGCGACAGTATAAAATTAGTTTTTGAATAATTTACTATAGAAAAGGCAATCCCTGGCGCACATAAAATTTGTGACAGTTGAAAATTATTTTTTGAATAATTTACTATAGAAAAGTCAATCCCTGGCGCAATTAAAATTTGCGACAGTATAAAATTAGTTTTTGAATAATTTACTATAGAAAAGGCAATCCCTTGCGCACATAAAATTTGCGACAGTATAAAATTATTTTTTGAATAATTTACTATAGAAAAGGCAATCCCTGGCGCACATAAAATTTGCGACAGTAAAAAATTATTTTTTGAATAATTTACTGTAGAAAAGGCAATCCCTGGCGCAATTAAAATTTGTGACAGTAGAAAATTATTTTTTGAATAATTTACTATAGAAAAGGCAATCCCTGGCGTAATTAAAATTTGCGACAGTATAAAATTATTTTTTGAAAAATTTACTATAGAAAAGGCAATCCCTGGCGCACATAAAATTTGTGACAGTTGAAAATTATTTTTTGAATAATTTACTGTAGAAAAGGCAATCCCTGGCGCAATTAAAATTTGCGACAGTAGAAAATTAGTTTTTGAATAATTTACTGTAGAAAAGGCAATCCCTGGCGTAATTAAAATTTGCGACAGTAGAAAATTAGTTTTTGAATAATTTACTATAGAAAAGGCAATCCCTGGCGCACATAAAATTTGCGACAGTAGAAAATTAGTTTTTGAATAATTTACTGTAGAAAAGGCAATCCCTGGGATATTTAAAATTTGTGACAGTTGAAAATTATTTTTTGAATAATTTACTATAGAAAAGGCAATCCCTGGCGCACATAAAATTTGCGACAGTAAAAAATTATTTTTTGAATAATTTACTGTAGAAAAGGCAATCCCTGGGATATTTAAAATTTGCGACAGTAGAAAATTATTTTTTGAATAATTTACTATAGAAAAGGCAATCCCTGGCGCAATTAAAATTTGCGACAGTAGAAAATTATTTTTTGAATAATTTACTGTAGAAAAGGCAATCCCTGGCGCACATAAAATTTGCGACAGTAAAAAATTATTTTTTGAATAATTTACTGTAGAAAAGGCAATCCCTGGCGCAATTAAAATTTGTGACAGTAGAAAATTATTTTTTGAATAATTTACTATAGAAAAGGCAATCCCTGGCGCACATAAAATTTGCGACAGTATAAAATTATTTTTTGAAAAATTTACTATAGAAAAGGCAATCCCTGGGATATTTAAAATTTGCGACAGTAGAAAATTAGTTTTTGAAAAATTTACTATAGAAAAGGCAATCCCTGGCGTAATTAAAATTTGCGACAGTATAAAATTAGTTTTTGAAAAATTTACTGTAGAAAAGGCAATCCCTGGCGTAATTAAAATTTGTGACAGTAGAAAATTATTTTTTGAATAATTTACTGTAGAAAAGGCAATCCCTGGGATATTTAAAATTTGCGACAGTAGAAAATTATTTTTTGAATAATTTACTGTAGAAAAGGCAATCCCTGGCGCAATTAAAATTTGCGACAGTAGAAAATTATTTTTTGAATAATTTACTGTAGAAAAGGCAATCCCTGGGATATTTAAAATTTGCGACAGTATAAAATTATTTTTTGAATAATTTACTGTAGAAAAGGCAATCCCTGGGATATTTAAAATTTGCGACAGTAGAAAATTATTTTTTGAATAATTTACTGTAGAAAAGGCAATCCCTGGGATATTTAAAATTTGCGACAGTAGAAAATTATTTTTTGAATAATTTACTGTAGAAAAGGCAATCCCTGGCGCACAGAAAATTTGCGACAGTAAAAAATTATTTTTTGAATAATTTACTGTAGAAAAGGCAATCCCTGGCGCAATTAAAATTTGTGACAGTAGAAAATTATTTTTTGAATAATTTACTATAGAAAAGGCAATCCCTGGCGTAATTAAAATTTGCGACAGTATAAAATTATTTTTTGAAAAATTTACTATAGAAAAGGCAATCCCTGGGATATTTAAAATTTGCGACAGTAGAAAATTAGTTTTTGAAAAATTTACTATAGAAAAAGCAATCCCTGGCGTAATTAAAATTTGCGACAGTATAAAATTAGTTTTTGAAAAATTTACTGTAGAAAAGGCAATCCCTGGCGTAATTAAAATTTGCGACAGTATAAATTTAGTTTTTGAATAATTTACTATAGAAAAGGCAATCCCTGGCGTAATTAAAATTTGTGACAGTAGAAAATTATTTTTTGAATAATTTACTGTAGAAAAGGCAATCCCTGGGATATTTAAAATTTGCGACAGTAGAAAATTATTTTTTGAATAATTTACTGTAGAAAAGGCAATCCCTGGCGCAATTAAAATTTGCGACAGTAGAAAATTATTTTTTGAATAATTTACTGTAGAAAAGGCAATCCCTGGGATATTTAAAATTTGCGACAGTATAAAATTATTTTTTGAATAATTTACTGTAGAAAAGGCAATCCCTGGGATATTTAAAATTTGCGACAGTAGAAAATTATTTTTTGAATAATTTACTGTAGAAAAGGCAATCCCTGGCGCAATTAAAATTTGCGACAGTAGAAAATTATTTTTTGAATAATTTACTGTAGAAAAGGCAATCCCTGGGATATTTAAAATTTGCGACAGTATAAAATTATTTTTTGAATAATTTACTATATAAAAGGCAATCCCTGGCGCAATTAAAATTTGCGACAGTAGAAAATTAGTTTTTGAATAATTTACTGTAGAAAAGGCAATCCCTGGCGTAATTAAAATTTGCGACAGTAGAAAATTAGTTTTTGAATAATTTACTATAGAAAAGGCAATCCCTGGCGCACATAAAATTTGCGACAGTAGAAAATTAGTTTTTGAATAATTTACTGTAGAAAAGGCAATCCCTGGGATATTTAAAATTTGTGACAGTTGAAAATTATTTTTTGAATAATTTACTATAGAAAAGGCAATCCCTGGCGCACATAAAATTTGCGACAGTAAAAAATTATTTTTTGAATAATTTACTGTAGAAAAGGCAATCCCTGGGATATTTAAAATTTGCGACAGTAGAAAATTATTTTTTGAATAATTTACTATAGAAAAGGCAATCCCTGGCGCAATTAAAATTTGCGACAGTAGAAAATTATTTTTTGAATAATTTACTGTAGAAAAGGCAATCCCTGGCGCACATAAAATTTGCGACAGTAAAAAATTATTTTTTGAATAATTTACTGTAGAAAAGGCAATCCCTGGCGCAATTAAAATTTGTGACAGTAGAAAATTATTTTTTGAATAATTTACTATAGAAAAGGCAATCCCTGGCGTAATTAAAATTTGCGACAGTATAAAATTATTTTTTGAAAAATTTACTATAGAAAAGGCAATCCCTGGGATATTTAAAATTTGCGACAGTAGAAAATTAGTTTTTGAAAAATTTACTATAGAAAAGGCAATCCCTGGCGTAATTAAAATTTGCGACAGTATAAAATTAGTTTTTGAAAAATTTACTGTAGAAAAGGCAATCCCTGGCGTAATTAAAATTTGTGACAGTAGAAAATTATTTTTTGAATAATTTACTGTAGAAAAGGCAATCCCTGGGATATTTAAAATTTGCGACAGTAGAAAATTATTTTTTGAATAATTTACTGTAGAAAAGGCAATCCCTGGCGCAATTAAAATTTGCGACAGTAGAAAATTATTTTTTGAATAATTTACTGTAGAAAAGGCAATCCCTGGGATATTTAAAATTTGCGACAGTATAAAATTATTTTTTGAATAATTTACTATAGAAAAGGCAATCCCTGGCGCAATTAAAATTTGCGACAGTTGAAAATTATTTTTTGAAAAATTTACTATAGAAAAGGCAATCCCTGGCGCACATAAAATTTGTGACAGTTGAAAATTATTTTTTGAATAATTTACTGTAGAAAAGGCAATCCCTGGCGCAATTAAAATTTGCGACAGTAGAAAATTAGTTTTTGAATAATTTACTGTAGAAAAGGCAATCCCTGGGATATTTAAAATTTGCGACAGTAGAAAATTATTTTTTGAATAATTTACTATAGAAAAGGCAATCCCTGGCGCACATAAAATTTGTGACAGTTGAAAATTATTTTTTGAATAATTTACTGTAGAAAAGGCAATCCCTGGCGCAATTAAAATTTGCGACAGTAGAAAATTATTTTTTGAATAATTTACTGTAGAAAAGGCAATCCCTGGCGTAAATAAAATTTGCGACAGTAGAAAATTATTTTTTGAATAATTTACTGTAGAAAAGGCAATCCCTGGCGTAATTAAAATTTGCGACAGTAGAAAATTATTTTTTTGAATAATTTACTGTAGAAAAGGCAATCCCTGGCGCAATTAAAATTTGCGACAGTAGAAAATTATTTTTTGAATAATTTACTATAGAAAAGGCAATCCCTGGGATATTTAAAACTTGCGACAGTAGAAAATTATTTTTTGAATAATTTACTATAGAAAAGGCAATCCCTGGCGCAATTAAAATTTGCGACAGTTGAAAATTATTTTTTGAAAAATTTACTATAGAAAAGGCAATCCCTGGCGCACATAAAATTTGCGACAGTAAAAAATTATTTTTTGAATAATTTACTATATAAAAGTCAATCCCTGGGATATTTAAAATTTGCGACAGTAGAAAATTATTTTTTGAATAATTTACTATAGAAAAGTCAATCCCTGGCGCAATTAAAATTTGCGACAGTAGAAAATTAGTTTTTGAAAAATTTACTGTAGAAAAGGCAATCCCTGGCGCAATTAAAATTTGCGACAGTTGAAAATTATTTTTTGAATAATTTACTGCAGAAAAGGCAATCCCTGGGATATTTAAAATTTGCGACAGTATAAAATTATTTTTTGAATAATTTACTATAGAAAAGGCAATCCCTGGCGCAATTAAAATTTGCGACAGTAGAAAATTATTTTTTGAATAATTTACTATAGAAAAGTCAATCCCTGGCGCAATTAAAATTTGCGACAGTATAAAATTAGTTTTTGAATAATTTACTATAGAAAAGGCAATCCCTGGCGCACATAAAATTTGCGACAGTAAAAAATTATTTTTTGAATAATTTACTGTAGAAAAGGCAATCCCTGGCGCAATTAAAATTTGCGACAGTAGAAAATTAGTTTTTGAAAAATTTACTATAGAAAAGGCAATCCCTGGCGTAATTAAAATTTGTGACAGTTGAAAATTATTTTTTGAATAATTTACTATATAAAAGGCAATCCCTGGCGTAATTAAAATTTGCGACAGTAGAAAATTATTTTTTGAATAATTTACTGTAGAAAAGGCAATCCCTGGCGCAATTAAAATTTGCGACAGTATAAAATTATTTTTTGAAAAATTTACTATAGAAAAGGCAATCCCTGGCGTAATTAAAATTTGCGACAGTATAAAATTATTTTTTGAAAAATTTACTATAGAAAAGGCAATCCCTGGCGCACATAAAATTTGTGACAGTTGAAAATTATTTTTTGAATAATTTACTGTAGAAAAGGCAATCCCTGGCGCAATTAAAATTTGCGACAGTAGAAAATTAGTTTTTGAATAATTTACTATAGAAAAGGCAATCCCTGGGATATTTAAAATTTGCGACAGTAGAAAATTATTTTTTGAATAATTTACTGTAGAAAAGGCAATCCCTGGCGCAATTAAAATTTGCGACAGTAAAAAATTATTTTTTGAATAATTTACTGTAGAAAAGGCAATCCCTGGCGCAATTAAAATTTGTGACAGTAGAAAATTATTTTTTGAATAATTTACTATAGAAAAGTCAATCCCTGGCGCACATAAAATTTGCGACAGTAAAAAATTATTTTTTGAATAATTTACTGTAGAAAAGGCAATCCCTGGGATATTTAAGATTTGCGACAGTAGAAAATTATTTTTTGAATAATTTACTATAGAAAAGGCAATCCCTGGCGCAATTAAAATTTGTGACAGTATAAAATTAGTTTTTGAATAATTTACTGTAGAAAAGGCAATCCCTGGCGCACATAAAATTTGTGACAGTAGAAAATTATTTTTTGAATAATTTACTGTAGAAAAGGCAATCCCTGGCGCACATAAAATTTGTGACAGTATAAAATTAGTTTTTGAAAAATTTACTATAGAAAAGGCAATCCCTGGCGCAATTAAAATTTGTGACAGTATAAAATTATTTTTTGAATAATTTACTATATAAAAGGCAATCCCTGGCGCAATTAAAATTTGCGACAGTATAAAATTATTTTTTGAATAATTTACTATAGAAAAGGCAATCCCTGGCGCACATAAAATTTGTGACAGTTGAAAATTATTTTTTGAATAATTTACTGTAGAAAAGGCAATCCCTGGCGCAATTAAAATTTGCGACAGTAAAAAATTATTTTTTGAATAATTTACTGTAGAAAAGGCAATCCCTGGCGCAATTAAAATTTGTGACAGTAGAAAATTATTTTTTGAATATTTTACTATAGAAAAGTCAATCCCTGGCGCACATAAAATTTGCGACAGTAAAAAATTATTTTTTGAATAATTTACTGTAGAAAAGGCAATCCCTGGGATATTTAAAATTTGCGACAGTAGAAAATTATTTTTTGAATAATTTACTATAGAAAAGGCAATCCCTGGCGCAATTAAAATTTGTGACAGTATAAAATTAGTTTTTGAATAATTTACTGTAGAAAAGGCAATCCCTGGCGCACATAAAATTTGTGACAGTAGAAAATTATTTTTTGAATAATTTACTGTAGAAAAGGCAATCCCTGGCGCAATTAAAATTTGCGACAGTATAAAATTAGTTTTTGAAAAATTTACTATAGAAAAGGCAATCCCTGGCGCAATTAAAATTTGTGACAGTATAAAATTATTTTTTAATAATTTACTATATAAAAGGCAATCCCTGGGATATTTAAAATTTGCGACAGTAGAAAATTATTTTTTGAAAAATTTACTATAGAAAAGGCAATCACTGGCGCAATTAAAATTTGTGACAGTATAAAATTATTTTTTGAATAATTTACTGTAGAAAAGGCAATCCCTGGCGCAATTAAAATTTGCGACAGTATAAAATTATTTTTTGAATAATTTACTATAGAAAAGGCAATCCCTGGCGCACATAAAATTTGTGACAGTTGAAAATTATTTTTTGAATAATTTACTGTAGAAAAGGCAATCCCTGGCGCAATTAAAATTTGTGACAGTATAAAATTATTTTTTGAAAAATTTACTATAGAAAAGGCAATCCCTGGCGTAATTAAAATTTGCGACAGTATAAAATTATTTTTTGAAAAATTTACTATAGAAAAGGCAATCCCTGGCGCAATTAAAATTTGCGACAGTAAAAAATTATTTTTTGAAAAATTTACTATATAAAAGGCAATCCCTGGCGCACATAAAATTTGCGACAGTAAAAAATTATTTTTTGAATAATTTACTGTAGAAAAGGCAATCCCTGGCGCAATTAAAATTTGCGACAGTATAAAATTAGTTTTTGAAAAATTTACTATAGAAAAGGCAATCCCTGGCGCACATAAAATTTGTGACAGTTGAAAATTATTTTTTGAATAATTTACTATAGAAAAGGCAATCCCTGGCGCAATTAAAATTTGCGACAGTAAAAAATTATTTTTTGAATAATTTACTATATAAAAGGCAATCCCTGGCGCACATAAAATTTGCGACAGTAAAAAATTATTTTTTGAATAATTTACTGTAGAAAAGGCAATCCCTGGCGCAATTAAAATTTGCGACAGTATAAAATTATTTTTTGAAAAATTTACTATATAAAAGGCAATCCCTGGCGCACATAAAATTTGTGACAGTTGAAAATTATTTTTTGAATAATTTACTATAGAAAGGCAATCCCTGGCGCACATAAAATTTGTGACAGTTGAAAATTATTTTTTGAATAATTTACTGTAGAAAAGGCAATCCCTGGGATATTTAAAATTTGCGACAGTAGAAAATTATTTTTTGAATAATTTACTATAGAAAAGGCAATCCCTGGCGTAATTAAAATTTGTGACAGTAGAAAATTATTTTTTGAATAATTTACTATAGAAAAGGCAATCCCTGGCGCAATTAAAATTTGCGACAGTAGAAAATTAGTTTTTGAAAAATTTACTATAGAAAAGGCAATCCCTGGCGTAATTAAAATTTGCGACAGTATAAAATTATTTTTTGAAAAATTTACTATAGAAAAGGCAATCCCTGGCGCACATAAAATTTGTGACAGTTGAAAATTATTTTTTGAATAATTTACTATATAAAAGGCAATCCCTGGCGTAATTAAAATTTGCGACAGTAGAAAATTATTTTTTGAATAATTTACTATAGAAAAGGCAATCCCTGGGATATTTAAAATTTGTGACAGTTGAAAATTATTTTTTGAATAATTTACTATAGAAAAGGCAATCCCTGGCGCACATAAAATTTGTGACAGTTGAAAATTATTTTTTGAATAATTTACTGTAGAAAAGGCAATCCCTGGGATATTTAAAATTTGCGACAGTAGAAAATTATTTTTTGAATAATTTACTATAGAAAAGGCAATCCCTGGCGTAATTAAAATTTGTGACAGTAGAAAATTATTTTTTGAATAATTTACTATAGAAAAGGCAATCCCTGGCGCAATTAAAATTTGCGACAGTAGAAAATTATTTTTTGAATAATTTACTGTAGAAAAGGCAATCCCTGGCGTAATTAAAATTTGTGACAGTAGAAAATTATTTTTTGAATAATTTACTATAGAAAAGGCAATCCCTGGCGCAATTAAAATTTGCGACAGTAGAAAATTATTTTTTGAATAATTTACTATAGAAAAGGCAATCCCTGGGATATTTAAAATTTGCGACAGTAGAAAATTATTTTTTGAATAATTTACTATAGAAAAGTCAATCCCTGGCGCAATTAAAGTTTGCGACAGTAGAAAATTATTTTTTGAATAATTTACTGTAGAAAAGGCAATCCCTGGGATATTTAAAATTTGCGACAGTATAAAATTATTTTTTGAATAATTTACTATAGAAAAGGCAATCCCTGGCGCACATAAAATTTGTGACAGTTGAAAATTATTTTTTGAATAATTTACTATAGAAAAGGCAATCCCTGGCGCACATAAAATTTGCGACAGTAAAAAATTATTTTTTGAATAATTTACTGTAGAAAAGGCAATCCCTGGCGCAATTAAAATTTGCGACAGTAGAAAATTAGTTTTTGAAAAATTTACTATAGAAAAGGCAATCCCTGGCGTAATTAAAATTTGCGACAGTATAAAATTATTTTTTGAAAAATTTACTATAGAAAAGGCAATCCCTGGCGCACATAAAATTTGTGACAGTTGAAAATTATTTTTTGAATAATTTACTATATAAAAGGCAATCCCTGGCGTAATTAAAATTTGCGACAGTAGAAAATTATTTTTTGAATAATTTACTGTAGAAAAGGCAATCCCTGGGATATTTAAAATTTGCGACAGTATAAAATTATTTTTTGAATAATTTACTATAGAAAAGTCAATCCCTGGCGCACATAAAATTTGTGACAGTTGAAAATTATTTTTTGAATAATTTACTATAGAAAAGTCAATCCCTGGCGCAATTAAAATTTGTGACAGTTGAAAATTATTTTTTGAATAATTTACTATATAAAAGGCAATCCCTGGCGCAATTAAAATTTGTGACAGTATAAAATTATTTTTTGAATAATTTACTATAGAAAAGTCAATCCCTGGGATATTTAAAATTTGTGACAGTTGAAAATTATTTTTTGAATAATTTACTATAGAAAAGGCAATCCCTGGCGCAATTAAAATTTGTGACAGTATAAAATTAGTTTTTGAATAATTTACTGTAGAAAAGGCAATCCCTGGGATATTTAAAATTTGTGACAGTTGAAAATTATTTTTTGAATAATTTACTATAGAAAAGGCAATCCCTGGCGCACATAAAATTTGCGACAGTAAAAAATTATTTTTTGAATAATTTACTGTAGAAAAGGCAATCCCTGGCGCAATTAAAATTTGCGACAGTATAAAATTAGTTTTTGAAAAATTTACTATAGAAAAGGCAATCCCTGGCGCAATTAAAATTTGTGACAGTATAAAATTATTTTTTGAATAATTTACTATAGAAAAGTCAATCCCTGGGATATTTAAAATTTGCGACAGTAGAAAATTATTTTTTGAATAATTTACTATAGAAAAGGCAATCCCTGGCGCACATAAAATTTGCGACAGTAAAAAATTATTTTTTGAATAATTTACTATATAAAAGTCAATCCCTGGGATATTTAAAATTTGCGACAGTAGAAAATTATTTTTTGAATAATTTACTATAGAAAAGTCAATCCCTGGCGTAATTAAAATTTGCGACAGTATAAAATTAGTTTTTGAAAAATTTACTATAGAAAAGGCAATCCCTGGCGCACATAAAATTTGCGACAGTAGAAAATTATTTTTTGAATAATTTACTATAGAAAAGTCAATCCCTGGCGTAATTAAAATTTGCGACAGTAGAAAATTATTTTTTGAATAATTTACTGTAGAAAAGGCAATCCCTGGCGCACATAAAATTTGTGACAGTATAAAATTAGTTTTTGAAAAATTTACTATAGAAAAGGCAATCCCTGGCGCACATAAAATTTGTGACAGTTGAAAATTAGTTTTTGAATAATTTACTGTAGAAAAGGCAATCCCTGGCGCAATTAAAATTTGCGACAGTAGAAAATTAGTTTTTGAATAATTTACTATAGAAAAGGCAATCCCTGGCGCACATAAAATTTGTGACAGTATAAAATTAGTTTTTGAATAATTTACTATAGAAAAGGCAATCCCTGGGATATTTAAAATTTGCGACAGTAGAAAATTAGTTTTTGAAAAATTTACTATATAAAAGGCAATCCCTGGGATATTTAAAATTTGTGACAGTAGAAAATTAGTTTTTGAAAAATTTACTATAGAAAAGGCAATCCCTGGCGCACATAAAATTTGTGACAGTTGAAAATTATTTTTTGAATAATTTACTATAGAAAAGGCAATCCCTGGGATATTTAAAATTTGTGACAGTTGAAAATTATTTTTTGAATAATTTACTATAGAAAAGGCAATCCCTGGCGCACATAAAATTTGCGACAGTATAAAATTATTTTTTGAATAATTTACTATAGAAAAGGCAATCCCTGGCGTAATTAAAATTTGCGACAGTATAAAATTAGTTTTTGAATAATTTACTATAGAAAAGGAAATCCTGGCGCACATAAAATTTGTGACAGTTGAAAATTATTTTTTGAATAATTTACTATAGAAAAGTCAATCCCTGGCGCAATTAAAATTTGCGACAGTATAAAATTAGTTTTTGAATAATTTACTATAGAAAAGGCAATCCCTGGCGCACATAAAATTTGCGACAGTATAAAATTATTTTTTGAATAATTTACTATAGAAAAGGCAATCCCTGGCGCACATAAAATTTGCGACAGTAAAAAATTATTTTTTGAATAATTTACTGTAGAAAAGGCAATCCCTGGCGCAATTAAAATTTGTGACAGTAGAAAATTATTTTTTGAATAATTTACTATAGAAAAGGCAATCCCTGGCGTAATTAAAATTTGCGACAGTATAAAATTATTTTTTGAAAAATTTACTATAGAAAAGGCAATCCCTGGCGCACATAAAATTTGTGACAGTTGAAAATTATTTTTTGAATAATTTACTGTAGAAAAGGCAATCCCTGGCGCAATTAAAATTTGCGACAGTAGAAAATTAGTTTTTGAATAATTTACTGTAGAAAAGGCAATCCCTGGCGTAATTAAAATTTGCGACAGTAGAAAATTAGTTTTTGAATAATTTACTATAGAAAAGGCAATCCCTGGCGCACACAAAATTTGCGACAGTAGAAAATTAGTTTTTGAATAATTTACTGTAGAAAAGGCAATCCCTGGGATATTTAAAATTTGTGACAGTTGAAAATTATTTTTTGAATAATTTACTATAGAAAAGGCAATCCCTGGCGCACATAAAATTTGCGACAGTAAAAAATTATTTTTTGAATAATTTACTGTAGAAAAGGCAATCCCTGGGATATTTAAAATTTGCGACAGTAGAAAATTATTTTTTGAATAATTTACTATAGAAAAGGCAATCCCTGGCGCAATTAAAATTTGCGACAGTAGAAAATTATTTTTTGAATAATTTACTGTAGAAAAGGCAATCCCTGGCGCACATAAAATTTGCGACAGTAAAAAATTATTTTTTGAATAATTTACTGTAGAAAAGGCAATCCCTGGCGCAATTAAAATTTGTGACAGTAGAAAATTATTTTTTGAATAATTTACTATAGAAAAGGCAATCCCTGGCGTAATTAAAATTTGCGACAGTATAAAATTATTTTTTGAAAAATTTACTATAGAAAAGGCAATCCCTGGGATATTTAAAATTTGCGACAGTAGAAAATTAGTTTTTGAAAAATTTACTATAGAAAAGGCAATCCCTGGCGTAATTAAAATTTGCGACAGTATAAAATTAGTTTTTGAAAAATTTACTGTAGAAAAGGCAATCCCTGGCGTAATTAAAATTTGTGACAGTAGAAAATTATTTTTTGAATAATTTACTGTAGAAAAGGCAATCCCTGGGATATTTAAAATTTGCGACAGTAGAAAATTATTTTTTGAATAATTTACTGTAGAAAAGGCAATCCCTGGCGCAATTAAAATTTGCGACAGTAGAAAATTATTTTTTGAATAATTTACTGTAGAAAAGGCAATCCCTGGGATATTTAAAATTTGCGACAGTATAAAATTATTTTTTGAATAATTTACTGTAGAAAAGGCAATCCCTGGGATATTTAAAATTTGCGACAGTAGAAAATTATTTTTTGAATAATTTACTGTAGAAAAGGCAATCCCTGGGATATTTAAAATTTGCGACAGTAGAAAATTATTTTTTGAATAATTTACTGTAGAAAAGGCAATCCCTGGCGCACATAAAATTTGCGACAGTAAAAAATTATTTTTTGAATAATTTACTGTAGAAAAGGCAATCCCTGGCGCAATTAAAATTTGTGACAGTAGAAAATTATTTTTTGAATAATTTACTATAGAAAAGGCAATCCCTGGCGTAATTAAAATTTGCGACAGTATAAAATTATTTTTTGAAAAATTTACTATAGAAAAGGCAATCCCTGGGATATTTAAAATTTGCGACAGTAGAAAATTAGTTTTTGAAAAATTTACTATAGAAAAAGCAATCCCTGGCGTAATTAAAATTTGCGACAGTATAAAATTAGTTTTTGAAAAATTTACTGTAGAAAAGGCAATCCCTGGCGTAATTAAAATTTGCGACAGTATAAAATTAGTTTTTGAATAATTTACTATAGAAAAGGCAATCCCTGGCGTAATTAAAATTTGTGACAGTAGAAAATTATTTTTTGAATAATTTACTGTAGAAAAGGCAATCCCTGGGATATTTAAAATTTGCGACAGTAGAAAATTATTTTTTGAATAATTTACTGTAGAAAAGGCAATCCCTGGCGCAATTAAAATTTGCGACAGTAGAAAATTATTTTTTGAATAATTTACTGTAGAAAAGGCAATCCCTGGGATATTTAAAATTTGCGACAGTATAAAATTATTTTTTGAATAATTTACTGTAGAAAAGGCAATCCCTGGGATATTTAAAATTTGCGACAGTAGTAAATTATTTTTTGAATAATTTACTGTAGAAAAGGCAATCCCTGGCGCAATTAAAATTTGCGACAGTAGAAAATTATTTTTTGAATAATTTACTGTAGAAAAGGCAATCCCTGGGATATTTAAAATTTGCGACAGTATAAAATTATTTTTTGAATAATTTACTATATAAAAGGCAATCCCTGGCGCAATTAAAATTTGCGACAGTAGAAAATTAGTTTTTGAATAATTTACTGTAGAAAAGGCAATCCCTGGCGTAATTAAAATTTGCGACAGTAGAAAATTAGTTTTTGAATAATTTACTATAGAAAAGGCAATCCCTGGCGCACATAAAATTTGCGACAGTAGAAAATTAGTTTTTGAATAATTTACTGTAGAAAAGGCAATCCCTGGGATATTTAAAATTTGTGACAGTTGAAAATTATTTTTTGAATAATTTACTATAGAAAAGGCAATCCCTGGCGCACATAAAATTTGCGACAGTAAAAAATTATTTTTTGAATAATTTACTGTAGAAAAGGCAATCCCTGGGATATTTAAAATTTGCGACAGTAGAAAATTATTTTTTGAATAATTTACTATAGAAAAGGCAATCCCTGGCGCAATTAAAATTTGCGACAGTAGAAAATTATTTTTTGAATAATTTACTGTAGAAAAGGCAATCCCTGGCGCACATAAAATTTGCGACAGTAAAAAATTATTTTTTGAATAATTTACTGTAGAAAAGGCAATCCCTGGCGCAATTAAAATTTGTGACAGTAGAAAATTATTTTTTGAATAATTTACTATAGAAAAGGCAATCCCTGGCGTAATTAAAATTTGCGACAGTATAAAATTATTTTTTGAAAAATTTACTATAGAAAAGCAATCCCTGGGATATTTAAAATTTGCGACAGTAGAAAATTAGTTTTTGAAAAATTTACTACAGAAAAGGCAATCCCTGGCGTAATTAAAATTTGCGACAGTATAAAATTAGTTTTTGAAAAATTTACTGTAGAAAAGGCAATCCCTGGCGTAATTAAAATTTGTGACAGTAGAAAATTATTTTTTGAATAATTTACTGTAGAAAAGGCAATCCCTGGGATATTTAAAATTTGCGACAGTAGAAAATTATTTTTTGAATAATTTACTGTAGAAAAGGCAATCCCTGGCGCAATTAAAATTTGCGACAGCAGAAAATTATTTTTTGAATAATTTACTGTAGAAAAGGCAATCCCTGGGATATTTAAAATTTGCGACAGTATAAAATTATTTTTTGAATAATTTACTGTAGAAAAGGCAATCCCTGGGATATTTAAAATTTGCGACAGTAGAAAATTATTTTTTGAATAATTTACTGTAGAAAAGGCAATCCCTGGCGCAATTAAAATTTGCGACAGTAGAAAATTATTTTTTGAATAATTTACTGTAGAAAAGGCAATCCCTGGGATATTTAAAATTTGCGACAGTATAAAATTATTTTTTGAATAATTTACTATATAAAAGGCAATCCCTGGCGCAATTAAAATTTGCGACAGTAGAAAATTATTTTTTGAATAATTTACTGTAGAAAAGGCAATCCCTGGCGCACATAAAATTTGCGACAGTATAAAATTATTTTTTGAATAATTTACTATAGAAAAGGCAATCCCTGGCGTAATTAAAATTTGCGACAGTATAAAATTATTTTTTGAATAATTTACTATATAAAAGGCAATCCCTGGCGCAATTAAAATTTGCGACAGTAGAAAATTATTTTTTGAATAATTTACTGTAGAAAAGGCAATCCCTGGCGCAATTAAAATTTGCGACAGTATAAAATTATTTTTTGAATAATTTACTATAGAAAAGGCAATCCCTGGCGTAATTAAAATTTGCGACAGTATAAAATTAGTTTTTGAATAATTTACTATAGAAAAGGCAATCCCTGGCGCACATAAAATTTGTGACAGTTGAAAATTATTTTTTGAATAATTTACTATAGAAAAGTCAATCCCTGGCGCAATTAAAATTTGCGACAGTATAAAATTAGTTTTTGAATAATTTACTATATAAAAGGCAATCCCTGGCGCAATTAAAATTTGCGACAGTAGAAAATTATTTTTTGAATAATTTACTGTAGAAAAGGCAATCCCTGGGATATTTAAAATTTGCGACAGTAGAAAATTATTTTTTGAATAATTTACTATAGAAAAGGCAATCCCTGGCGCACATAAAATTTGCGACAGTATAAAATTATTTTTTGAATAATTTACTATAGAAAAGGCAATCCCTGGCGCAATTAAAATTTGCGACAGTAGAAAATTATTTTTTGAATAATTTACTATAGAAAAGTCAATCCCTGGCGCAATTAAAATTTGCGACAGTAGAAAATTATTTTTTGAATAATTTACTGTAGAAAAGGCAATCCCTGGGATATTTAAAATTTGCGACAGTATAAAATTATTTTTTGAATAATTTACTATAGAAAAGGCAATCCCTGGCGCACATAAAATTTGTGACAGTTGAAAATTATTTTTTGAATAATTTACTATAGAAAAGGCAATCCCTGGCGCACATAAAATTTGCGACAGTAAAAAATTATTTTTTGAATAATTTACTGTAGAAAAGGCAATCCCTGGGATATTTAAAATTTGCGACAGTATAAAATTATTTTTTGAATAATTTACTATAGAAAAGGCAATCCCTGGCGCACATAAAATTTGTGACAGTTGAAAAATATTTTTTGAATAATTTACTGTAGAAAAGGCAATCCCTGGCGCAATTAAAATTTGTGACAGTTGAAAATTATTTTTTGAATAATTTACTATATAAAAGGCAATCCCTGGGATATTTAAAATTTGCGACAGTATAAAATTAGTTTTTGAATAATTTACTATAGAAAAGGCAATCCCTGGGATATTTAAAATTTGCGACAGTAGAAAATTAGTTTTTGAAAAATTTACTATATAAAAGGCAATCCCTGGCGCAATTAAAATTTGCGACAGTAGAAAATTATTTTTTGAATAATTTACTGTAGAAAAGGCAATCCCTGGGATATTTAAAATTTGCGACAGTAGAAAATTATTTTTTGAATAATTTACTATAGAAAAGGCAATCCCTGGCGCAATTAAAATTTGCGACAGTAGAAAATTATTTTTTGAATAATTTACTATAGAAAA
>CAWVNZ010002623.1:0-122508 GCA_963930735.1 Dioctria linearis
TAGTTACGCCAGGGATTGCCTTTTCTATAGTAAATTATTCAAAAAATAATTTTCAACTGTCGCAAATTTTAATTGCGCCAGGGATTGGCTTTTCTACAGTAAATTATTCAAAAAATAATTTTTTACTGTCGCAAATTTTAAATACGCCAGGGATTGCCTTTTCTATAGTAAATTATTCAAAAAATATTTTTTTACTGTCGCAAATTTTAATTACGCCAGGGATTGCCTTTTCTATAGTAAATTTTGCAAAAAATAATTTTCAACTGTCGCAAATTTTAATTGCGCCAGGGATTGCCTTTTCTATAGTAAATTATTCAAAAAATAATTTTCAACTGTCGCAAATTTCAAATCCGCCAGGGATGGCCTTTTCTATAGTAAATTATTCAAAAAATAATTTTTTACTATCGCAAGTTTTAATTGCGCCAGGTATTGCCTTTTCTATAGTAAATTATTCAAAAAATAATTTTTTACTGTCGCAAATTTTAATTACGCCAGGGATTGCCTTTTCTATAGTAAATTATTCAAAAAATATTTTTCAACTGTCGCAAATTTTAATTGCGCCAGGGATTGCCTTTTCTACAGTAAATTATTCAAAAAATAATTTTTTACTGTCGCAAATTTTAAATACGCCAGGGATTGCCTTTTCTATAGTAAATTATTCAAAAAATAATTTTTTACTGTCGCAAATTCTAATTACGCCAGGGATTGCCTTTTCTATAGTAAATTATTCAAAAAATAATTTTCAACTGTCGCAAATTTCAAATCCGCCAGGGATTGCCTTTTCTATAGTAAATTATTCAAAAAATAATTTTTTACTATCGCAATTTTAATTGCGCCAGGGATTGCCTTTTCTATAGTAAATTATTCAAAAAATAATTTTTTACTGTCGCAAATTTTAATTACGCCAGGGATTGCCTTTTCTATAGTAAATATTCAAAAAATAATTTTCAATTGTCGCAAATTTTAACTACGCCAGGGATTGCCTTTTCTATAGTAAATAATTCAAAAATAATTTTTTACTGTCGCAAATTTTAAGTGCGCCAGGGATTGCCATTTCTATAGTAAATTATTCAAAAAATAATATTTTTTACTGTCGCAGATTTTAATTGCGCCAGGGATTGCCTTTTCTATAGTAAATTATTCAAAAAATAATTTTCAACTGTCGCAAATTTTAAATACGCCAGGGATTGCCTTTTCTATAGTAAAACTTTTCAAAAAATAATTTTCTACTGTCGCAAATTTTAATTACGCCAGGGATTGCCTTTTTCTATAGTAAATTTTGCAAAAAATAATTTTCAACTGTGATTTTATAGTAAATTATTCAAAAAATAATTTTATACTGTCGCAAATTTTAATTGCGCTAGGGATTGCCTTTTCTATAGTAAATTATTCACAAATTAATTTTTTCCTGTCGCAAATTTTAATTGCGCCAGGGATTGCCTTTTCTATAGTAAATTATTCAAAAAATAATTTTTTACTTTCGCAAATTTTAATTACGCCAGGGATTGCCTTTTCTATAGTAAATTATTCAAAAAATAATTTTCAACTGTCGCAAATTTCAAATCCGCCAGGGATTGCCTTTTCTATAGTAAATTATTCAAAAAATAATTTTTTACTATCGCAAGTTTTAATTGCGCCAGGGATTGCCTTTTCTACAGTAAATTTTTCAAAATATTAATTTTTTACTGTCGCAAATTTTAATTACGCCAGGGATTGCCTTTTCTATAGTAAATTTTTCAAAATATTAATTTTTAACTGTCGCAAATTTTAATTACGCCAGGGATTGCCTTTTCTATAGTAAATTATTCAAAAAATAATTTTCAACTGTCGCAAATTTTAATTACGCCAGGGATTGCCTTTTCTATAGTAAATTATTCAAAAAATAATTTTCAACTGTCGCAAATTTTAATTGCGCCAGGGATTGCCTTTTCTACAGTAAATTATTCAAAAAATAATTTTTTACTGTCGCAAATTTTAATTACGCCAGGGATTGCCTTTTCTATAGTAAATTATTCAAAAAATAATTTTCAACTGTCGCAAATTTTAATTGCGCCAGGGATTGCCTTTTTTTCTATAGTAAATTATTCAAAAAATAATTTTTTACTCTCGCAAATTTCAATTTCGCCAGGTAAATTTTTCACAAATTAATTTTTTACTGTCGAAAATTTTAAATACGCCAGGGATTGCCTTTTCTATAGTAAATTATTCAAAAAATAATTTTCTATTGTCGCAAATTTTAATTACGCCAGGGATAGCCTATTCTATAGTAAATTATTCAAAAAATAATTTTTCTACTGTCGCAAATTTTAATTACGCCCGGGATTGCCTTTTCTATAGTAAATTATTCAAAAAATAATTTTCAACTGTCGCAAATTTTAATTGCGCCAGGGATTGCATTTTCTATAGTAAATTATTCAAAAAATAATTTTCTACTGTCGCAAATTTTAATTACGCCAGGGATTGCCTTTTCTATAGTAAATTATTCAAAAAATAATTTTTTACTGTCGCAAATTTTAATTACGCCAGGGATTGCCTTTTCTATAGTAAATTTTGCAAAAAATAATTTTCAACTGTCGCAAATTTTAATTGCGCCAGGGATTGCCTTTTCTATAGTAAATTATTCAAAAAATAATTTTCAACTGTCGCAAATTTCAAATCGGCCAGGGATGGCCTTTTCTATAGTAAATTATTCAAAAAATAATTTTTTAACTATCGCAAGTTTTAATTGCGCCAGGTATTGCCTTTTCTATAGTAAATTATTCAAAAAAATAATTTTTTTACTGTCGCAAATTTTAATTAGGCCAGGGATTGCCTTTTCTATAGTAAATTATTCAAAAAATAATTTTCAACTGTCGCAAATTTTAATTGCGCCAGGGATTGCCTTTTCTACAGTAAATTATTCAAAAAATAATTTTTTACTGTCGCAAATTTTAAATACGCCAGGGATTGCCTTTTCTATAGTAAATTATTCAAAAAATAATTTTTTACTGTCGCAAATTTTAATTACGCCAGGGATTGCCTTTTCTATAGTAAATTATTCAAAAAATAATTTTCAACTGTCGCAAATTTTAAGTGCGCCAGGGATTGCCTTTTCTATAGTAAATTATTCAAAAAATAATTTTTTACTGTCGCAAATTTTAATTACGCCAGGGATTGCCTTTTCTATAGTAAATTTTGCAAAAAATAATTTTCAACTGTCGCATATTAATTACGCCAGGGATTGCCTTTTCTATAGTAAATTATTCAAAAAATAATTTTTTACTGTCGCAAATTTTAAGTGCGCCAGGTATTGCCTTTTCTATAGTAAATTATTCAAAAAATAATTTTTTACTGTCGCAAATTTTAAGTGCGCCAGGGATTGCCTTTTCTATAGTAAATTATTCAAAAATAATTTTTTACTCTCGCAAATTTCAATTTCGCCAGGTAAATTTTTCACAAATTAATTTTTTACTGTCGAAAATTTTAAATACGCCAGGGATTGCCTTTTCTATAGTAAATTATTCAAAAAATAATTTTCTATTGTCGCAAATTTTAATTACGCCAGGGATAGCCTATTCTATAGTAAATTATTCAAAAAATAATTTTCTACTGTCGCAAATTTTAATTACGCCCGGGATTGCCTTTTCTATAGTAAATTATTCAAAAAATAATTTTCAACTGTCGCAAATTTTAATTGCGCCAGGGATTGCATTTTCTATAGTAAATTATTCAAAAAATAATTTTCTACTGTCGCAAATTTTAATTACGCCAGGGACTGCCTTTTCTATAGTAAAGTTTTCAAAAAATAATTTTCTACTGTCGCAAATTTTAATTACGCCAGGGATTGCCTTTTCTATAGTAAACTTTTCAAAAATAATTTTTCAACTGTCGCAAATTTCAAATCCGCCAGGGATTGCCTTTTCTATAGTAAATTATTCAAAAAATAATTTTCAACTGTCGCAAATTTCAAATCCGCCAGGGATTGCCTTTTCTATAGTAAATTACTCAAAAAAATAATTTTCAACTGTCGCAAATTTTAATTACGCCAGGGATTGCCTTTTCTATAGTAAATTATTCAAAAAATAATTTTCAACTGTCGCAAATTTTAATTACGCCAGGGATTGCCTTTTCTATAGTAAATTATTCAAAAAATAATTTTTTACGGTCGCAAATTTTAATTACGCCAGGGATTGCCTTTTCTATAGTTAATTATTCAGAAAATAATTTTATACTGTCGCAAATTTTAATTACGCCAGGGATTGCCTTTTCTGTAGTAAATTATTCAAAAAATAATTTTCTACTGTCGCAAATTTTAATTACGCCAGGGATTGCCTTTTCTATAGTAAATTATTCAAAAAATTATTTTTTACTGTCGCAAATGTTAAGTGCGCCAGGGATTGCCTTTTCTATAGTAAATTATTCAAAAAATAATTTTCAACTGTCGCAAATTTTAATTGCGCCAGGGATTGCCTTTTCTTACAGTAAATTATTCAAAAAATAATTTTTTACTGTCGCAAATTTTAAATACGCCAGGGATTGACTTTTCTATACTAAATTATTCAAAAAATAATTTTCAACTGTCGCAAATTTTAAGTGCGCCAGGGATTGCCTTTTCTACAGTAAATTTTTCAAAAAATAATTTTCAACTGTCGCAAATTTTAATAGCGCCAGGGATTGCCATTTCTATAGTAAATTATTCAAAAAATAATTTTTTTACTATCGCAAGTTTTAATTGCGCCAGGGATTGCCTCTTCTATAGTAAATTTTGCAAAAAAATAATTTTCAACTGTCGCAAATTTCAAATCCGCCAGGGATTGCCTTTTCTATAGTAAAACTATTCAAAAAATAATTTTTTACTATCGCAAGTTTTAATTGCGCCAGGGATTGCCTTTTCTACAGTAAATTATTCAAAAAATAATTTTTTACTGTCGCAAATTTTAAATACGCCAGGGATTGCCTTTTCTATAGTAAATTATTCAAAAAATAATTTTCAACTGTCGCAAATTTTAATTACGCCAGGGATTGCCTTTTCTATAGTAAATTATTCAAAAAATAATTTTCAACTGTCGCAAATTTTAATTGCGCCAGGGATTGCCATTTCTATAGTAAATTATTCAAAAAATAATTTTTTACTGTCGCAAATTTTAAGTGCACCAGGATTGCCTTTTCTATAGTAAATTTTGCAAAAAATAATTTTCAACTGTCGCAAATTTTAATTACGCCAGGGATTGCCTTTTCTATAGTAAATTATTCAAAAAATAATTTTATACTGTCGCAAATTTTAATTACGCCAGGGATTGCCTTTCTATAGTAAATTATTCAAAAAATAATTTTTTACTGTCGCAAATTTTAATTACGCCAGGGATTGCCTTTTCTATAGTAAATTATTCAAAAAGTAATTTTCAACTGTCGCAAATTTCAAATCCGCCAGGGATTGCCTTTTCTATAGTAAATTATTCAAAAAATAATTTTTTACTATCGCAAGTTTTAATTACGCCAGGGATTGCCTTTTCTATAGTAAACTTTTCAAAAAATAATTTTCTACTGTCGCAAATTTTAATTACGCCAGGGATTGCCTTTTCTATAGTAAATTATTCAAAAAATAATTTTCAACTGTCGCAAATTTTAATTACGCCAGGGATTGCCTTTTCTATAGTAAATTATTCAAAAAATAATTTTCAACTGTCGCAAATTTTAATTACGCCAGGGATTGCCTTTTCTATAGTAAACTTTTCAAAAAATAATTTTCAACTGTCGCAAATTTTAATTACGCCAGGGATTGCCTTTTCAATAGTAAATTATTCAAAAAATAATTTTCAACTGTCGCAAATTTCAAATCCGCCAGGGATTGCCTTTTCTATAGTAAATTATTCAAAAAATAATTTTTTACTATCGCAAAGTTTTAATTACGCCAGGGATTACCTTTTCTATAGTAAACTTTTCAAAAAATAATTTTCTACTGTCGCAAATTTTAATTACGCCAGGGATTCCCTTTTCTATAGTAAATTATTCAAAAAATTATTTTCAACTGTCGCAAATTTTAATTGCGCCAGGGATTGCCTTTTCTACAGTAAATTATTCAAAAAATAATTTTTTACTGTCGCAAATTTTAAATACGCCAGGGATTGCCTTTTCTATAGTAAATTATTCAAAAAATAATTTTTTACTGTCGCAAATTTTAATTACGCCAGGGATTGCCTTTTCTATAGTAAATTATTCAAAAAATAATTTTCAACTGTCGCAAATTTTAAGTGCGCCAGGGATTGCCTTTTCTATAGTAAATTATTCAAAAATAATTTTTTACTGTCGCAAATTTTAATTACGCCAGGGATTGCCTTTTCTATAGTAAATTTTGCAAAAAATAATTTTCAACTGTCGCATATTAATTACGCCAGGGATTGCCTTTTCTATAGTAAATTATTCAAAAAATAATTTTTTACTGTCGCAAATTTTAAGTGCGCCAGGTATTGCCTTTTCTATAGTAAATTATTCAAAAAAATAATTTTTTACTGTCGCAAATTTTAAGTGCGCCAGGGATTGCCTTTTCTATAGTAAATTATTCAAAAAATAATTTTTTACTCTCGCAAATTTCAATTTCGCCAGGTAAATTTTTCACAAATTAATTTTTTACTGTCGAAAATTTTAAATACGCCAGGGATTGCCTTTTCTATAGTAAATTATTCAAAAAATAATTTTCTATTGTCGCAAATTTTAATTACGCCAGGGATAGCCTATTCTATAGTAAATTATTCAAAAAATAATTTTCTACTGTCGCAAATTTTAATTACGCCCGGGATTGCCTTTTCTATAGTAAATTATTCAAAAAATAATTTTCAACTGTCGCAAATTTTAATTGCGCCAGGGATTGCATTTTCTATAGTAAATTATTCAAAAAATAATTTTCTACTGTCGCAAATTTTAATTACGCCAGGGACTGCCTTTTCTATAGTAAAGTTTTCAAAAAATAATTTTCTACTGTCGCAAATTTTAATTACGCCAGGGATTGCCTTTTCTATAGTAAACTTTTCAAAAAATAATTTTCAACTGTCGCAAATTTCAAATCCGCCAGGGATTGCCTTTTCTATAGTAAATTATTCAAAAAATAATTTTCAACTGTCGCAAATTTCAAATCCGCCAGGGATTGCCTTTTCTATAGTAAATTACTCAAAAAATAATTTTCAACTGTCGCAAATTTTAATTACGCCAGGGATTGCCTTTTCTATAGTAAATTATTCAAAAAATAATTTTCAACTGTCGCAAATTTTAATTACGCCAGGGATTGCCTTTTCTATAGTAAATTATTCAAAAAATAATTTTTTTACGGTCGCAAATTTTAATTACGCCAGGGATTGCCTTTTCTATAGTTAATTATTCAGAAAATAATTTTATACTGTCGCAAATTTTAATTACGCCAGGGATTGCCTTTTCTGTAGTAAATTATTCAAAAAATAATTTTCTACTGTCGCAAATTTTAATTACGCCAGGGATTGCCTTTTCTATAGTAAATTATTCAAAAAATTATTTTTTACTGTCGCAAATGTTAAGTGCGCCAGGGATTGCCTTTTCTATAGTAAATTATTCAAAAAATAATTTTCAACTGTCGCAAATTTTAATTGCGCCAGGGATTGCCTTTTCTACAGTAAATTATTCAAAAAATAATTTTTTACTGTCGCAAATTTTAAATACGCCAGGGATTGACTTTTCTATACTAAATTATTCAAAAAATAATTTTCAACTGTCGCAAATTTTAAGTGCGCCAGGGATTGCCTTTTCTACAGTAAATTTTTCAAAAAATAATTTTCAACTGTCGCAAATTTTAATAGCGCCAGGGATTGCCATTTCTATAGTAAATTATTCAAAAAATAATTTTTTACTATCGCAAGTTTTAATTGCGCCAGGGATTGCCTCTTCTATAGTAAATTTTGCAAAAAAATAATTTTCAACTGTCGCAAATTTCAAATCCGCCAGGGATTGCCTTTTCTATAGTAAACTATTCAAAAAATAATTTTTTACTATCGCAAGTTTTAATTGCGCCAGGGATTGCCTTTTCTACAGTAAATTATTCAAAAAATAATTTTTTACTGTCGCAAATTTTAAATACGCCAGGGATTGCCTTTTCTATAGTAAATTATTCAAAAAATAATTTTCAACTGTCGCAAATTTTAATTACGCCAGGGATTGCCTTTTCTATAGTAAATTATTCAAAAAATAATTTTCAACTGTCGCAAATTTTAATTGCGCCAGGGATTGCCATTTCTATAGTAAATTATTCAAAAAATAATTTTTTACTGTCGCAAATTTTAAGTGCACCAGGGATTGCCTTTTCTATAGTAAATTTTGCAAAAAATAATTTTCAACTGTCGCAAATTTTAATTACGCCAGGGATTGCCTTTTCTATAGTAAATTATTCAAAAAATAATTTTATACTGTCGCAAATTTTAATTACGCCAGGGATTGCCTTTCTATAGTAAATTATTCAAAAAATAATTTTTTACTGTCGCAAATTTTAATTACGCCAGGGATTGCCTTTTCTATAGTAAATTATTCAAAAAGTAATTTTCAACTGTCGCAAATTTCAAATCCGCCAGGGATTGCCTTTTCTATAGTAAATTATTCAAAAAATAATTTTTTACTATCGCAAGTTTTAATTACGCCAGGGATTGCCTTTTCTATAGTAAACTTTTCAAAAAATAATTTTCTACTGTCGCAAATTTTAATTACGCCAGGGATTGCCTTTTCTATAGTAAATTATTCAAAAAATAATTTTCAACTGTCGCAAATTTTAATTACGCCAGGGATTGCCTTTTCTATAGTAAATTATTCAAAAAATAATTTTCAACTGTCGCAAATTTTAATTACGCCAGGGATTGCCTTTTCTATAGTAAACTTTTCAAAAAATAATTTTCAACTGTCGCAAATTTTAATTACGCCAGGGATTGCCTTTTCAATAGTAAATTATTCAAAAAATAATTTTCAACTGTCGCAAATTTCAAATCCGCCAGGGATTGCCTTTTCTATAGTAAATTATTCAAAAAATAATTTTTTACTATCGCAAGTTTTAATTACGCCAGGGATTACCTTTTCTATAGTAAACTTTTCAAAAAATAATTTTCTACTGTCGCAAATTTTAATTACGCCAGGGATTCCCTTTTCTATAGTAAATTATTCAAAAAATTATTTTCAACTGTCGCAAATTTTAATTACGCCAGGGATTGCCTTTTCTATAGTAAATTATTCAAAAAATAATTTTCTACTGTCGCAAATTTTAATTACGCCAGGGATTGCCTTTTCTATAGTAAATTATTCAAAAAATAATTTTCTACTGTCGCAAATTTTAATTACGCCAGGGATTGCCTTTTCTATAGTAAACTTTTCAAAAAATAATTTTCTACTGTCGCAAATTTTAATTACGCCAGGGATTGCCTTTTCTATACTAAATTTTGCAAAAAATAATTTTCAACTGTCGCAAATTTTAATTACGCCAGGGATTGCCTTTTCTATAGTAAACTTTTCAAAAAATAATTTTCAACTGTCGCAAATTTTAATTACGCCAGGGATTGCCTTTTCTATAGTAAATTATTCAAAAAATAATTTTTTACTGTCGCAAATTTTAATTGCGCCAGGGATTGCCTTTTCTATAGTAAATTATTCAAATAATAATTTTCTACTGTCGCAAATCTTAATTACGCCAGGGATTGCCTTTTCTATAGTAAATTATTCAAAAAATAATTTTCAACTGTCGCAAATTTTAATTGCACCAGGGATTGCCTTTTCTATAGTAAATTATTCAAAAAATAATTTTCAACTGTCGCAAATTTCAAATCCGCCAGGGATTGCCTTTTCTATAGTAAATTATTCAAAAAATAATTTTTTACTATCGCAAGTTTTAATTACGCCAGGGATTGCCTTTTCGATAGTAAACTTTTCAAAAAATAATTTTCTACTGTCGCAAATTTTAATTACGCCAGGGACTGCCTTTTCTATAGTAAATTATTCAAAAAATAATTTTCAACTGTCGCAAATTTTAATTACGCCAGGGATTGCCTTTTCTATAGTAAATTATTCAAAAAATAATTTTCTACTGTCGCAAATTTTAATTACGCCAGGGATTGCCTTTTCTATAGTAAATTATTCAAAAAATAATTTTCTACTGTCGCATATTTTAATTACGCCAGGGATTGCCTTTTCTATAGTAAACTTTTCAAAAAATAATTTTCTACTGTCGCAAATTTTAATTACGCCAGGGATTGCCTTTTCTATAGTAAATTATTCAAAAAATAATTTTCAACTGTCGCAAATTTTAATTACGCCAGGGATTGCCTTTTCTATAGTAAACTTTTCAAAAAATAATTTTCAACTGTCGCAAATTTTAATTACGCCAGGGATTGCCTTTTCAATAGTAAATTATTCAAAAAATAATTTTCAACTGTCGCAAATTTCAAATCCGCCAGGGATTGCCTTTTCTATAGCAAATTATTCAAAAAATAATTTTTTACTATCGCAAGTTTTAATTACGCCAGGGATTACCTTTTCTATAGTAAACTTTTCAAAAAATAATTTTCTACTGTCGCAAATTTTAATTACGCCAGGGATTGCCTTTTCTATAGTAAATTATTCAAAAAATAATTTTCAACTGTCGCAAATTTTAATTACGCCAGGGATTGCCTTTTCTATAGTAAATTATTCAAAAAATAATTTTCTACTGTCGCAAATTTTAATTACGCCAGGGATTGCCTTTTCTATAGTAAATTATTCAAAAAATAATTTTCTACTGTCGCAAATTTTAATTACGCCAGGGATTGCCTTTTCTATAGTAAACTTTTCAAAAAATAATTTTCTACTGTCGCAAATTTTAATTACGCCAGGGATTGCCTTTTCTATAGTAAATTTTGCAAAAAATAATTTTCAACTGTCGCAAATTTTAATTACGCCAGGGATTGCCTTTTCTATAGTAAACTTTTCAAAAAATAATTTTCAACTGTCGCAAATTTTAATTACGCCAGGGATTGCCATTTCTATAGTAAATTATTCAAAAAATAATTTTTTACTGTCGCAAATTTTAATTGCGCCAGGGATTGCCTTTTCTATAGTAAATTATTCAAATAATAATTTTCTACTGTCGCAAATCTTAATTACGCCAGGGATTGCCTTTTCTATAGTAAATTATTCAAAAAATAATTTTCAACTGTCGCAAATTTTAATTGCACCAGGGATTGCCTTTTCTATAGTAAATTATTCAAAAAATAATTTTCAACTGTCGCAAATTTCAAATCCGCCAGGGATTGCCTTTTCTATAGTAAATTATTCAAAAAATAATTTTTTACTATCGCAAATTTTAAATACGCCAAGGATTGCCTTTTCTATAGTAAATTATTCAAAAAATAATTTTCAACTGTCGCAAATTTTAAGTGCGCCAGGGATTTCCTTTTCTACAGTAAATTTTTCAAAAAATAATTTTCAACTGTCGCAAATTTTAATTGCGCCAGGGATTGCATTTTCTATAGTAAATTATTCAAAAAATAATTTTTTACTGTCGCAAATTTCAAATCCGCCAGGGATTGCCTTTTCTATAGTAAATTATTCAAAAAATAATTTTTTACTATCGCAAGTTTTAATTGCGCCAGGGATTGCCTTTTCTATAGTAAATTTTGCAAAAAAATAATTTTCAACTGTCGCAAATTTCAAATCCGCCAGGGATTGCCTTTTCTATAGTAAATTATTCAAAAAATAATTTTTTACTATCGCAAGTTTTAATTGCGCCAGGGATTGCCTTTTCTACAGTAAATTATTCAAAAAATAATTTTTTACTGTCGCAAATTTTAAATACGCCAGGGATTGCCTTTTCTATAGTAAATTATTCAAAAAATAATTTTCAACTGTCGCAAATTTTAATTACGCCAGGGATTGCCTTTTCTATAGTAAATTATTCAAAAAATAATTTTTTACTGTCGCAAATTTTAAGTGCGCCAGGGATTGCCTTTTCTATAGTAAATTTTGCAAAAAATAATTTTCTACTGTCGCAAATTTTAATTACGCCAGGGATTGCCTTTTCTATAGTAAATTATTCAAAAAATAATTTTCAACTGTCGCAAATTTTAATTGCGCCAGGGATTGCCTTTTCTATAGTAAATTATTCAAAAAATAATTTTCTACTGTCGCAAATTTTAATTACGCCAGGAATTGCCATTTCTATAGTAAATTATTCAAAAAATAATTTTTTACTATCGCAAGTTTTAATTGCGCCAGGGATTGCCTTTTCTATAGTAAATTATTCAAAAAATAATTTTTTACTGTCGCAAATTTTAATTACGCCAGGGATTGCCTTTTCTATAGTAAATTTTGCAAAAAATAATTTTTTACTGTCGCAAATTTTAATTACGCCAGGGATTGCCTTTTCTATAGTAAATTATTCAAATAATAATTTTCAACTGTCGCAAATTTTAATTACGCCAGGTATTGCCTTTTCTATAGTAAACTTTTCAAAAAATAATTTTCTACTGTCGCAAATTTTAATTACGCCAGGGATTGCCTTTTCTATAGTAAATTATTCAAAAAATAATTTTTTACTGTCGCAAATTTTAAGTGCGCCAGGGATTGCCTTTTCTATAGTAAATTATTCAAAAAATAATTTTTTACTGTCGCAAATTTTAACTACGCCAGGGATTGCCTTTTCTATAGTAAATTTTGCAAAAAATAATTTTCAACTGTCGCAAATTTTAATTGCGCCAGGGATTGCCTTTTCTATAGTAAATTATTCAAAAAATAATTTTTTACTGTCGCAAATTTTAAGTGCGCCAGGGATTGCCTTTTCTATAATAAATTTTGCAAAAAATAATTGTCAACTGTCGCAAATTTTAATTACGCCAGGGATTGCCTTTTCTATAGTAAATTATTCAAAAAATAATTTTATACTGTCACAAATTTTAATTACGCCAGGGATTGCCTTTTCTATAGTAAATTATTCAAAAAATAATTTTTTACTGTCGCAAATTTTAATTACGCCAGGGATTGCCTTTTCTATAGTAAATTTTGCAAAAAATAATTTTCAACTGTCGCAAATTTCAAATCCGCAAGGAATTGCCTTTTCTATAGTAAATTATTCAAAAAATAATTTTCTACTGTCGCAAATTTTAATTGCGCCAGGGATTGCCTTTTCTATAGTAAATTATTCAAAAAATAATTTTTTACTGTCGCAAATTTTAATTACGCCAGGGATTGCCTTTTCTATAGTAAATTTTGCAAAAAATAATTTTCAACTGTCGCAAATTTTAATTGCGCCAAGGATTGCCTTTTCTATAGTAAATTATTCAAAAAATAATTTTTTACTGTCGCAAATTTTAAGTGCGCCAGGGATTGCCTTTTCTATAATAAATTTTGCAAAAAATAATTGTCAACTGTCGCAAATTTTAATTACGCCAGGGATTGCCTTTTCTATAGTAAATTATTCAAAAAATAATTTTATACTGTCGCAAATTTTAATTACGCCAGGGATTGCCTTTTCTATAGTAAATTATTCAAAAAATAATTTTTTATTGTCGCAAATTTTAATTACGCCAGGGATTGCCTTTTCTATAGTAAATTTTGCAAAAAATAATTTTCAACTGTCGCAAATTTCAAATCCGCCAGGAATTGCCTTTTCTATAGTAAATTATTCAAAAAATAATTTTCTACTGTCGCAAATTTTAATTGCGCCAGGGATTGCCTTTTCTATAGTAAATTATTCAAAAAATAATTTTTTACTGTCGCACATTTTAATTACGCCAGGGATTGCCTTTTCTATAGTAAACTTTTCAAAAAATAATTTTCTACTGTCGCAAATTTTAATTACGCCAGAGATTGCCTTTTCTATAGTAAATTATTCAAAAAATAATTTTCTACTGTCGCAAATTTTAATTACGCCAGGGATTGCCTTTTCTATAGTAAACATTTCAAAAAATAATTTTCTACTGTCGCAAATTTTAATTACGCCAGGGATTGCCTTTTCTATAGTAAATTTTGCAAAAAATAATTTTCAACTGTCGCAAATTTTAATTACGCCAGGGATTGCCTTTTCTATAGTAAACTTTTCAAAAAATAATTTTCAACTGTCGCAAATTTTAATTACGCCAGGGATTGCCTTTTCTATAGTAAATTATTCAAAAAATAATTTTTTACTGTCGCAAATTTTAATTGCGCCAGGGATTGCCTTTTCTATAGTAAATTATTCAAATAATAATTTTCTACTGTCGCAAATCTTAATTACGCCAGGGATTGCCTTTTCTATAGTAAATTATTCAAAAAATAATTTTCAACTGTCGCAAATTTTAATTGCACCAGGGATTGCCTTTTCTATAGTAAATTATTCAAAAAATAATTTTCAACTGTCGCAAATTTCAAATCCGCCAGCGATTGCCTTTTCTATAGTAAATTATTCAAAAAATAATTTTTTACTATCGCAAATTTTAAATACGCCAAGTATTGCCTTTTCTATAGTAAATTATTCAAAAAATAATTTTCAACTGTCGCAAATTTTAAGTGCGCCAGGGATTTCCTTTTCTACAGTAAATTTTTCAAAAAATAATTTTCAAATGCCGCAAATTTTAATTGCGCCAGTGATTGCCTTTTCTATAGTAAATTATTCAAAAAATAATTTTTTACTGTCGAAAATTTCAAATCCGCCAGGGATTGCCTTTTCTATAGTAAATTATTCAAAAAATAATTTTTTACTATCACAAGTTTTAACTGCGCCAGGGATTGCCTTTTCTATAGTAAATTTTGCAAAAAAATAATTTTCAACTGTCGCAAATTTCAAATCCGCCAGGGATTGCCTTTTTTATAGTAAATTATTCAAAAAATAATTTTTTACTATCGCAAGTTTTAATTACGCCAGGGATTGCCTTTTCTACAGTAAATTATTCAAAAAATAATTTTCAACTGTCGCAAATTTCAAATCCGCCAGGGATTGCCTTTTCTATAGTAAATTATTCAAAAAATAATTTTATACTGTCGCAAATTTTAATTACGCCAAGGATTGCCTTTTCTATAGTAAATTATTCAAAAAATAATTTTATACTGTCGCAAATTTTAATTGCGCCAGGGATTGCCTTTTCTATAGTAAATTATTCAAAAAATAATTTTATACTGTCGCAAATTTTAATTGCGCCAGGGATTGCCTTTTCTATAGTAAATTATTCAAAAAATAATTTTCAACTGTCGCAAATTTTAATTACGCCAGGGATTGCCTTTTCTATAGTAAATTATTAAAAAAATAATTTTATACTGTCGCAAATTTTAATTGCGCCAGGGTTTGCCTTTTCTATAGTAAATTATTCAAAAAATAATTTTCAACTGTCGCAAATTTTAATTGCGCCAGGGATTGCCTTTACTATAGTAAATTATTCAAAAAATAATTTTATACTTTCGCAAATTTTTAAATACGCCAGGGATTGCCTTTTCTATAGTAAATTTTGCAAAAACACAATTTTTTACTGTCGCAAATTTCAAATCCGCCAGGGATTGCCTTTTCTATAGTAAATTATTCAAAAAATTTTAATTACGCCAGGGATTGCCTTTTCTATAGTAACTTATTCAAAAAATAATTTTTCAACTATCGAAAATTTTAATTGCGCCAGGGATTGCCTTTTCTATAGTAAATTATTCAAAAAATAATTTTTTACTGTCGCAAATTTTAAGTGCGCCAGGGATTGCCTTTTCTATAGTAAATTATTCAAAACATAATTTTCAACTGTCGCAAATTTTAATTACGCCAGGGATTGCCTTTTCTATAGTAAATTTTGCAAAAAAATAATTTTTTACTGTCGCAAATTTTAAATATCCCAGGGATTGCCTTTTCTATAGTAAATTTCTTACAAATTAATTTTTTACTGTCGCAAATTTTAAATACGCCAGCGATTGCCTTTTCTATAGTAAATTATTCAAAAAATAATTTTCTACTGTCGCAAATTTTAATTACGCCAGGGATTGCCCTTTCTACAGTAAATTATTCAAAAAATAATTTTCTACTGTCGCAAGTTTTAATTGCGCCAGGGATTGCCTTTTCTATAGTAAATTATTCAAAAAATAATTGTCTACTGTCGCAAATTTCAATTACGCCAGGGATTGCCTTTTCTATAGTAAACTTTTCAAAAAATAATTTTCTACTGTCGCAAATTTTAATTACGCCAGGGATTGCCTTTTCTATAGTAAACTTTTCAAAAAATAATTTTCAACTGTCGCAAATTTTAATTGCGCCAGGGATTGCCTTTTCTATAGTAAATTATTCAAAAAATAATTTTTTACTGTCGCAAATTTTAATGACGCCAGGGATTGCCTTTTCTATAGTAAACTTTGCAAAAAATAATTTTCAACTGTCGCAAATTTTAATTGCGCCAGGGATTGCCTTTTATATAGTAAATTATTCAAAAAATAATTTTTTACTGTCGCAAATTTCAAATCCGCCAGGGATTGCTTTTTCTATAGTAAATTATTCAAAAAATAATTTTCTACTGTCGCAAATTTTAAATCCGCCAGGGATTGCCTTTTCTATAGTAAATTTTTCAAAAAATAATTTTCAACTGTCGCAAATTTTAATTACGCCAGGGATTGCCTTTTCTATAGTAAAATTATTCAAAAAATAATTTTTTACTGTCGCAAATTTTAAGTGCGCCAGGGATTGCCTTTTCTATAGTAAATTTTGCAAAAAATAATTTTCTACTGTCGCAAATTTTAATTACGCCAAGGATTGCCTTTTCTGTAGTAAATTATTCAAAAAATAATTTTCTACTGTCGTAAATTTTAATTACGCCAGGGATTGCCTTTTCTATAGTAAATTATTCAAAAAATAATTTTCAACTGTCGCAAATTTTAATTGCGCCAGGGATTGCCTTTTCTATAGTAAATTATTCAAAAAATAATTTTATACTGTCGCAAATTTTAAATACGCCAGGGATTGCCTTTTCTATAGTAAATTTTGCAAAAAAAATAATATTTTACTGTCGCAAATTTCAAATCCGCCAGGGATTGCCTTTTCTATAGTAAATTATTCAAAAAATAATTTTCTGCTGTCGCAAATTTTAATTACGCCAGGGATTGCCTTTTCTATAGTAAGTTATTCAAAAAATAATTTTCAACTGTCGCAAATTTTAATTACGCCAGGGATTGCCTTTTCTATAGTAAATTATTCAAAAAATAATTTTTTTACTGTCGCAAATTTTAAGTGCGCCAGGGATTGTCTTTTCTATAGTAAATTATTCAAAAAATAATTTTCAACTGTCGCAAATTTTAATTACGCCAGGGATTGCCTTTTCTATAGTAAATTATTCAAAAAATAATTTTCTACTGTCGCAAATTTTAATTACGCCAGGGATTGCCTTTTCTATAGTAAACTTTGCAAAAAAATAATTTTTTACTGTCGCAAATTTTAAATATCCCAGGGATTGCATTTTCTATAGTAAATTTCTCACAAATTAATTTTTTACTGTCGCAAATTTTAAATACGCCAGGGATTGCCTTTTCTATAGTAAACTTTTCAAAAAATAATTTTCAACTGTCGCAAATTTTAATTGCACCAGGGATTGCCTTTTCTATAGTAAATTATTCAAAAAATAATTTTCTGCTGTCGCAAATTTTAATTACGCCAGGGATTGCCTTTTTTATAGTAAATTATTCAAAAAATAATTTTCTACTGTCGCAAATTTTAATTACGCCAGGGATTGCCTTTTCTATAGTAAATTATTCAAAAAATAATTTTCTGCTGTCGCAAATTTCAAATCCGCCAGGGATTGCCTTTTCTCTAGTAAATTATTCAAAAACTAATTTTCTACTGTCGCCAATTTTAATTGCGCCAGGGATTGCCTTTTCTATAGTAAATTATTCAAAAAATAATTTTCAACTGTCGCAAATTTTAATTACTCCAGGTATTGCCTTTTCTATAGTAAATGATTCAAAAAATAATTTTCTACTGTCGCAAATTTTAATTACGCCAGGGATTGCCTTTTCTATAGTAAACTTTTCAAAAAATAATTTTCTACTGTCGCAAATTTTAATTACGCCAGGGATTGCCTTTTCTATAGTAAACTTTTCAAAAAATAATTTTCAACTGTCGCAAATTTTAATTGCACCAGGGATTGCCTTTTCTATAGTAAATTATTCAAAAAATAATTTTCTACTGTCGCAAATTTTAAATCCGCCAGGGATTGCCTTTTCTATAGTAAATTTTTCAAAAAATAATTTTCAACTGTCGCAAATTTTAATTACGCCAGGGATTGCCTATTCTATAGTAAATTATTCAAAAAATAATTTTCTACTGTCGCAAATTTTAAATCCGCCAGGGATTGCCTTTTCTATAGTAAATTTTGCAAAAAATAATTTTCTACTGTCGCAAATTTTAATTACGCCAGGGATTGCCTTTTCTATAGTAAATTATTCAAAAACTAATTTTCAACTGTCGCAAATTTTAATTGCGCCAGGGATTGCCTTTTCTATAGTAAATTATTCAAAAAATAATTTTCTACTGTCGCAAATTTTAATTACGCCAGGGATTGCCTTTTCTATAGTAAATTATTCAAAAAATAATTTTTTACTGTCGCAAATTTTAATTGCGCCAGGGATTGCCTTTTCTATAGTAAATTATTCAAAAAATAATTTTCAACTGTCGCAAATTTTAATTACGCCAGGGATTGCCTTTTCTATAGTAAATTTTGCCAAAAATAATTTTCAACTGTCGCAAATTTTAATTACGCCAGGGATTGCCTTTTCTATAGTAAACTTTTCAAAAAATAATTTTCAACTGTCGCAAATTTCAAATCCGCCAGGGATTGCCTTTTCTATAGTAAATTTTGCAAAAAATAATTTTCAACTGTCGCAAATTTTAATTACGCCAGGGATTGCCTTTTCTACAGTAAATTATTCAAAAAATAATTTTTTACTGTCGCAAATTTCAAATCCCCCAGGGATTGCCTTTTCTATAGTAAATTATTCAAAAAATAATTTTTTACTATCGCAAGTTTTAATTGCGCCAGGGATTGCCTTTTCTATAGTAAATTATTCAAAAAATAATTTTCAACTGTCGCAAATTTTAATTACGCCAGGGATTGCCTTTTCTATAGTAAATTATTCAAAAAATAATTTTCAACTGTCGCAAATTTCAAATCCGCCAAGGATTGCCTTTTCTATAGTAAATTATTCAAAAAATAATTTTTTACTATCGCAAGTTTTAATTGCGCCAGGGATTGCCTTTTCTATAGTAAATTATTCAAAAAATAATTTTTTACTGTCGCAAATTTTAATTACGCCAGGGATTGCCTTTTCTATATTAAATTATTCAAAAAATAATTTTCACTTGTCGCAAATTTTAATTGCGCCAGGGATTGCCTTTTCTACAGTAAATTATTCAAAAAATAATTTTTTACTGTCGCAAATTTTAAATACGCCAGGGATTGCCTTTTCTATAGTAAATTATTCAAAAAATAATTTTTTACTGTCGCAAATTCTAATTGCGCCAGGGATTGCCTTTTCTATAGTAAATTATTCAAAAAATAATTTTCAACTGTCGCAAATTTCAAATCCGCCAGGGATTGCCTTTTCTATAGTAAATTATTCAAAAAATAATTTTTTACTATCGCAAGTTTTAATTGCGCCAGGGATTGCCTTTTCTATAGTAAATTATTCAAAAAATAATTTTTTACTGTCGCAAATTTTAATTACGCCAGGGATTGCCCTTTCTATAGTAAAATATTCAAAAAATAATTTTCAACTGTCGCAAATTTTAATTACGCCAGGGATTGCCTTTTCTATAGTAAATTATTCAAAAAATAATTTTTTACTGTCGCAAATTTTAAGTGCGCCAGGGATTGCCTTTTCTATAGTAAATTATTCAAAAAATAATTTTTTACTGTCGCAGATTTTAATTGCGCCAGGGATTGCCTTTTCTATAGTAAACTTTTCAAAAAATAATTTTCTACTGTCGCAAATTTTAATTACGCCAGGGATTGCCTTTTCTATAGTAAATTTTGCAAAAAATAATTTTCAACTGTGTTTTTATAGTAAATTATTCAAAAAATAATTTTATACTGTCGCAAATTTTAATCGCGACAGGGATTGCCTTTTCTATAGTAAATTATTCACAAATTAATTTTTTACTGTCGCAAATTTTAATTGCGCCAGGGATTGCCTTTTCTATAATAAATTATTCAAAAAATATTTTTTTACTGTCGCAAATTTTAATTACGCCAGGGATTGCCTTTTCTATAGTAAATTATTCCAAAAATAATTTTCAACTGTCGCAAATTTTAATTACGCCAGGGATTGCCTTTTCTATAGTAAATTATTCAAAAAATAATTTTCAACTGTCGCAAATTTTAATTGCGCCAGGGATTGCCTTTTCTATAGTAAATTATTCAAAAAATAATTTTCAACTGTCGCAAATTTTAATTGCGCCAGGGATTGCCTTTTCTATAGTAAATTATTCAAAAAATAATTTTATACTGTCGCAAATTTTAAATACGCCAGGGATTGCCTTTTCTATAGTAAATTTTGCAAAAAAATAATATTTTACTGTCGCAAATTTCAAATCCGCCAGGGATTGCCTTTTCTATAGTAAATTATTCAAAAAATAATTTTCTGCTGTCGCAAATTTTAATTACGCCAGGGATTGCCTTTTCTATAGTAAGTTATTCAAAAAATAATTTTCAACTGTCGCAAATTTTAATTACGCCAGGGATTGCCTTTTTATATAGTAAATTATTCAAAAAATAATTTTTTACTGTCGCAAATTTTAAGTGCGCCAGGGATTGCCTTTTCTATAGTAAATTATTCAAAAAATAATTTTCAACTGTCGCAAATTTTAATTACGCCAGGGATTGCCTTTTCTATAGTAAATTATTCAAAAAATAATTTTCTACTGTCGCATATTTTAATTACGCCAGGGATTGCCTTTTCTATAGTAAACTTTGCAAAAAAATAATTTTTTACTGTCGCAAATTTTAAATATCACAGGGATTGCCTTTTCTATAGTAAATTTCTCACAAATTAATTTTTTACTGTCGCAAATTTTAAATACGCCAGGGATTGCCTTTTCTATAGTAAATTATTCAAAAAATAATTTTTTACTATCGCAAGTTTTAATTGCGCCAGGGATTGCCTTTTCTATAGTAAATTATTCAAAAAATAATTTTTTACTGTCGCAAATTTTAATTACGCCAGGGATTGCCTTTTCTATAGTAAAATATTCAAAAAATAATTTTCAACTGTCGCAAATTTTAATTACGCCAGGGATTGCCTTTTCTATAGTAAATTATTCAAAAAATAATTTTTTACTGTCGCAAATTTTAAGTGCGCCAGGGATTGCCTTTTCTATAGTAAATTATTCAAAAAATAATTTTTTACTGTCGCAGATTTTAATTGCGCCAGGGATTGCCTTTTCTATAGTAAACTTTTCAAAAAATAATTTTCTACTGTCGCAAATTTTAATTACGCCAGGGATTGCCTTTTCTATAGTAAATTTTGCAAAAAATAATTTTCAACTGTGTTTTTTATAGTAAATTATTCAAAAAATAATTTTATACTGTCGCAAATTTTAATTGCGACAGGGATTGCCTTTTCTATAGTAAATTATTCACAAATTAATTTTTTACTGTCGCAAATTTTAATTGCAAAAGGGATTGCCTTTTCTATAGTAAATTATTCAAAAAATATTTTTTTACTGTCGCAAATTTTAATTACGCCAGGGATTGCCTTTTCTATAGTAAATTATTCCAAAAATAATTTTCAACTGTCGCAAATTTTAATTACGAAAGGGATTGCCTTTTCTATAGTAAATTATTCAAAAAATAATTTTCAACTGTCGTAAATTTTAATTGCGCCAGGGATTGCCTTTTCTATAGTAAATTATTCAAAAAATAATTTTCAACTGTCGCAAATTTTAATTGCGCCAGGGATTGCCTTTTCTATAGTAAATTATTCAAAAAATAATTTTATACTGTCGCAAATTTTAAATACGCCAGGGATTGCCTTTTCTATAGTAAATTTTGCAAAAAAATTATATTTTACTGTCGCAAATTTCAAATCCGTCAGGGATTTCCTTTTCTATAGTAAATTATTCAAAAAATAATTTTCTGCCGTCGCAAATTTTAATTACGCCACGGATTGCCTTTTCTATAGTAAGTTATTCAAAAAATAATTTTCAACTGTCGCAAATTTTAATTACGTCAGGGATTGCCTTTTCTATAGTAAATTATTCAAAAAATAATTTTTTACTATCGCAAGTTTTAATTGCGCCAGGGATTGCCTTTTCTATAGTAAATTATTCAAAAAATAATTTTCAACTGTCGCAAATTTTAATTACGCCAGAGATTGCCTTTTCTATAGTAAATTATTCAAAAAATAATTTTCAACTGTCGCAAATTTCAAATCCGCCAAGGATTGCCTTTTCTATAGTAAATTATTCAAAAAATAATTTTTTACTATCGCAAGTTTTAATTGCGCCAGGGATTGCCTTTTCTATAGTAAATTATTCAAAAAATAATTTTTTACTGTCGCAAATTTTAATTACGCCAGGGATTGCCTTTTCTATAGTAAATTATTCAAAAAATAATTTTCACTTGTCGCAAATTTTAATTGCGCCAGGGATTGCCTTTTCTACAGTAAATTATTCAAAAAATAATTTTTTACTGTCGCAAATTTTAAATACGCCAGGGATTGCCTTTTCTATAGTAAATTATTCAAAAAATAATTTTTTACTGTCGCAAATTCTAATTGCGCCAGGGATTGCCTTTTCTATAGTAAATTATTCAAAAAATAATTTTCAACTGTCGCAAATTTCAAATCCGCCAGGGATTGCCTTTTCTATAGTAAATTATTCAAAAAATAATTTTTTACTATCGCAAGTTTTAACTGCGCCAGGGATTGCCTTTTCTATAGTAAATTATTCAAAAAATAATTTTTTACTGTCGCAAATTTTAATTACGCCAGGGATTGCCTTTTCTATAGTAAAATATTCAAAAAATAATTTTCAACTGTCGCAAATTTTAATTACGCCACGGATTGCCTTTTCTATAGTAAATTATTCAAAAAATAATTTTTTACTGTCGCAAATTTTAAGTGCGCCAGGGATTGCCTTTTCTATAGTAAATTATTCAAAAAATAATTTTTTACTGTCGCAGATTTTAATTACGCCAGGGATTGCCTTTTCTATAGTAAACTTTTCAAAAAATAATTTTCTACTGTCGCAAATTTTAATTACGCCAGGGATTGCCTTTTCTATAGTAAATTTTGCAAAAAATAATTTTCAACTGTGTTTTTATAGTAAATTATTCAAAAAATAATTTTATACTGTCGCAAATTTTAATTGCGACAGGGATTGCCTTTTCTATAGTAAATTATTCACAAATTAATTTTTTACTGTCGCAAATTTTAATTGCGCCAGGGATTGCCTTTTCTATAGTAAATTATTCAAAAAATATTTTTTTACTGTCGCAAATTTTAATTACGCCAGGGATTGCCTTTTCTATAGTAAATTATTCCAAAAATAATTTTCAACTGTCGCAAATTTCAAATCCGCCAGGGATTGCCTTTTCTACAGTAAATTATTCAAAAAATAATTTTTTACTATCGCAAGTTTTAATTGCGCCAGGGATTGCCTTTTCTACAGTAAATGTTTCAAAATATTAATTTTTTACTGTCGCAAATTTTAATTACGCCAGGGATTGCCTTTTCTATAGTAAATTTTTCAAAATATTAATTTTTAACTGTCGCAAATTTTAATTACGCCAGGGATTGCCTTTTCTATAGTAAATTATTCAAAAAATAATTTTCAACTGTCGCAAATTTTAAGTGCGCCAGGGATTGCCTTTTCTATAGTAAATTATTCAAAAAATAATTTTATACTGTCGCAAATTTTAATTACGCCAGGGATTGCCTTTTCTATAGTAAATTATTCAAAAAATAATTTTTTACTGTCGCAAATTTTAAGTGCGCCAGGGATTGCCTTTTCTATAGTAAATTATTCAAAAAATAATTTTTTACTGTCGCAAATTTTAAGTGCGCCAGGGATTGCCTTTTCTATAGTAAATTATTCAAAAAATAATTTTTTACTCCCGCAAATTTCAATTTCGCCAGGTAAATTTTTCACAAATTAATTTTTTACTGTCGCAAATTTTAAATACGCCAGAGATTGCCTTTTCTATAGTAAATTATTCAAAAAATAATTTTCTACTGTCGCAAATTTTAATTACGCCAGGGATTGCCTTTTCTATAGTAAATTATTCAAAAAATAATTTTCTACTGTCGCAAATTTTAATTACGCCAGGGATTGCCTTTTCTATAGTAAATTATTCAAAAAATAATTTTTTACTGTCGCAAATTTTAAATATCCCAGGGATTGCCTTTTCTATAGTAAATTATTCAAAAAATAATTTTATACTGTCGGAAATTTTAAATACGCCAGGGATTGCCTTTTCTATAGTAAATTATTCAAAAAATAATTTTTTACTGTCGCAAATTTCAAATCCGCCAGGGATTGCCTTTTCTATAGTAAATTATTCAAAAAATAATTTTTTACTATCGCAAGTTTTAATTGCGCCAGGGATTGCCTTTTCTACAGTAAATTTTGCAAAAAATAATTTTTTTACTGTCGCAAATTTTAATTGCGCCAGGGATTGCCTTTTCCTATAGTAAACGTTTCAAAAAATAATTTTCTACTGTCGCAAATTTTAATTACGCCAGGATTGCCTTTTTCTATAGTAAATTATTCAAAAAATAATTTTCTACTGTCGCAAATTTTAATTGCGCCAGGGATTGCCTTTTCTATAGTAAATTATTCAAAAAATAATTTTTTTACTGTCGCAAATTGTTAAATATCCCAGGGATTGCCTTTTCTATAGTAAATTATTCAAAAAATAATTTTATACTGTCGCAAATTTTAAATACACCAGGGATTGCCTTTTCTATAGTAAATTTTGCAAAAAAATAATTTTTTACTGTCGCAAATTGCAAATCCGCCAGGGATTGCCTTTTCTATAGTAAATTATTCAAAAATAATTTTATACTGTCGCAAATTTTAATTGCGCCAGGATTGCCTTTTCTATAGTAAATTATTCAAAAAATAATTTTCAACTGTCGCAAATTTTAATTACGCCAGGATTGCCTTTTCTATAGTAAACTTTTCAAAAATAAATTTTCTACTGTCGCAAATTTTAATTACGCCAGGGATTGCCTTTTCTATAGTAAATTATTCAAAAATAATTTTTTACTGTCGCAAATTTTAAGTGCGCCAGGGATTGCCTTTTCTATAGTAAAATTATTCAAAAAATAATTTTTTACTGTCGCAAATTTTTAATTGCGCCAGGATTGCCTTTTCTATAGTAAATTATTCAAAAAATAATTTCAACTGTCGCAAATTTTAAATTACGCCAGGGATTGCCTTTTCTATAGTAAACTTTTCAAAAAATAATTTTCTACTGTCGCAAATTTTAATTACGCCAGGGATTGCCTTTTTCTATAGTAAATTATTCAAAAAATAATTTTTTACTGTCGCAAGTTTTAAGTGCGCCAGGGATTGCCTTTTCTATAGTAAATTTTGCAAAAAATAATTTCAACTGTCGCAAATTTTAATTATGCCAGGATTGCCTTTTCTATAGTAAACTTTTCAAAAAATAATTTTCAACTGTCGCAAATTTTAATTACGCCAGGATTGCCTTTTCTATAGTAGATTATTCAAAAAATAATTTTTTATTTTAGCAAATTTTAAGTGCGCCAGGGATTGCCTTTTCTATAGTAAATTATTCAAAAAATAATTTTTTACTGTCGCAAATTTTAAGTGCGCCAGGGATTGCCTTTTCTATAGTAAATTATTCAAAAAATAATTTTTTACTGTCGCAAATTTTAAGTGCGCCAGGGATTGCCTTTTCCATAGTAAATTATTCAAAAAATAATTTTTTACTGTCGCAAATTTTAAGTGCGCCAGGGATTGCCTTTTCTATAGTAAATTATTCAAAAAATAATTCTTTACTCTCGCAAATTTCAATTTCGCCAGGTAAATTTTTCACAAATTAATTTTTTACTGTCGCAAATTTTAAATACGCCGGGGATTGCCTTTTCTATAGTAAATTATTCAAAAAATAATTTTCTACTGTCGCAAATTTTAATTACGCCAGGGATTGCCTTTTCTATAGTAAATTATTCAAAAAATAATTTTCAACTGTCGCAAATTTTAATTACGCCAGGGATTGCCTTTTATATAGTAAACTTTTCAAAGAATAATTTTCTACTGTCGCAAATTTTAATTACGCCAGGGATTGCCTTTTCTATAGTAAATTTTGCAAAAAATAATTTTCAACTGTCGCAAATTTTAATTATGCCAGGGATTGCCTTTTCTATAGTAAACTTTTCAAAAAATAATTTTCAACTGTCGCAAATTTTAATTACGCCAGGGATTGCCTTTTCTATAGTAAATTATTCAAAAAATAATTTTCTACTGTCGCAAATTTCAATTACGCCAGGGATTGCCTTTTCTATAGTAAATTATTCAAAAAATAATTTTATACTGTCGCAAATTTTAATTACGCCAGGGATTGCCTTTTCTATAGTAAATTATTCAAAAAATAATTTTTTACTGTCGCAAATTTTAAGTGCGCCAGGGATTGCCTTTTCTATAGTAAATTATTCAAAAAATAATTTTCAACTGTCGCAAATTTTAATTGCGCCAGGGATTGCCTTTTCTATAGTAAATTATTCAAAAAATAATTTTTTACTGTCGCAAATTTTAATTACGCCAGGGATTGCCTTTTCTATAGTAAATTTTTCAAAAAATAATTTTCTACTGTCGCAAATTTTAAGTGCGCCAGGGATTGCCTTTTTAATAGTAAATTATTCAAAAAATAATTTTTTACTGTCGCCAATTTTAAGTGCGCCAGGGATTGCCTTTTCTATAGTAAATTATTCATAAAATAATTTTATACTGTCGCAAATTTTAATTACGCCAGAAATTGCCTTTTCTATAGTAAATTATTCAAAAAATAATTTTCTACTGTCGCAAATTTTAATTACGCCAGGGATTGCCTTTTCTATAGTAAATTTTTCACAAATTAATTTCTTACTGTCGCAAATTTTAATTACGCCAGGGATTGCCTTTTCTATAGTAAATTATTCAAAAAATAATTTTCAACTGTCGCAAATTTTAAATATCCCAGGGATTGCCTTTTCTATAGTAAATTTTGCAAAAAATAATTTTTTACTCTCGCAAATTTCAATTTCGCCAGGTAAATTTTTCACAAATTAATTTTTTACTGTCGCAAATTTTAAGTGCGCCAGGGATTGCCTTTTCTATAGTAAATTATTCAAAAAATAATTTTTTACTCTCGCAAATTTCAATTTCGCCAGGTAAATTTTTCACAAATTAATTTTTTACTGTCGCAAATTTTAATTACGCCAGGGATTGCCTTTTCTATAGTAAACTTTTCAAAAAATAATTTTCTACTGTCGCAAATTTTAATTACGCCAGGGATTGCCTTTTCTATAGTAAATTTTGCAAAAAAAAAATTTTCAACTGTCGCAAATTTTAATTACGCCAGGGATTGCCTTTTCTATAGTAAACTTTTCAAAAAATAATTTTCAACTGTCGCAAATTTCAAATCCGCCAGGGATTGTCTTTTCTATGGTAAATTTTGCAAAAAAATAATTTTCAACTGTCGCAAATTTTAATTACGCCAGGGATTGCCTTTTCTATAATAAACTTTTCAAAAAATAATTTTCTACTGTCGCAAATTTTAATTACGCCAGGGATTGCCTTTTCTATAGTAAATTATTCAAAAAATAATTTTCAACTGTCGCAAATTTTAATTGGGCCAGGGATTGCCTTTTCTATAGTAAATTATTCAAAAAATAATTTTTTACTGTCGCAAATTTTAAGTGCGCCAGGGATTGCCTTTTTTATAGTAAATTTTGCAAAAAATAATCTTCAACTGTCGCAAATTTTAATTACGCCAGGGATTGCCTTTTCTATAGTAAATTATTCAAAAAATAATTTTCAACTGTCGCAAATTTCAAATCCGCCAGGTATTGCCTTTTATATAGTAAATTATTCAAAAAATAATTTTATACTGTCGCAAATTTCAAATCCGCCAGGGATTGCCTTTTCTATAGTAAATTATTCAAAAAATAATTTTCAACTGTCGCAAATTTCAAATCCGCCCGGGATTGCCTTTTCTATAGTAAATTATTCAAAAAATAATTTTATACTGTGGCAAATTTTAATTGCGCCAGGTATTGCCTTTTCTATAGTAAATTACTCAAAAAATAATTTTCAACTGTCGCAAATTTTAATTACGCCAGGGATTGCCTTTTCTATAGTAAATTATTCAAAAAATAATTTTCAACTGTCGCAAATTTTAATTACGCCAGGGATTGCCTTTTCTATAGTAAATTATTCAAAAAATAATTTTCTACTGTCGCAAATTTTAATTACGCCAGGGATTCCCTTTTCTATAGTAAATTATTCAAAAAATAATTTTTAACTGTCGCAAATTTTAATTACGCCAGGGATTGCCTCTTCTATAGTAAATTTTGCAAAAAATAATTTTCAACTGTCGCAAATTTCAAATCCGCCAGGGATTGCCTTTTCTATAGTAAATTATTCAAAAATTAATTTTCTACTGTCGCAAATTTTAATTACGCGAGGGATTGCCTTTTCTATAGTAAATTTCTCACAAATTAACTTCTTACTGTCGCAAATTTTAAATACGCCAGGGATTGCCTTTTCTATAGTAAATTATTCAAAAAATATTTTTTTACTGTCGCAAATTTTAAATACGCCAGGGATTGCCTTTTCTATAGTAAATTATTCAAAAAATAATTTTCAACTGTCGCAAATTTTAATTACGCCAGGGATTGCCTTTTCTATAGTAAATTATTCAAAAAATAATTTTCAACTGTCGCAAATTTTAATTACGCCAGGGATTGCCTTTTCTATAGTAAATTATTCAAAAAATAATTTTCAACTGTCGCAAATTTTAAATACGCCAGGGATTGCCTTTTCTATAGTAAATTATTCAAAAAATATTTTTTTACTGTCGCAAATTTTAAATACGCCAGGGATTGCCTTTTCTATAGTAAATTATTCAAAAAATAATTTTCTACTGTCGCAAATTTTAATTACGCCAGGGATTGCCTTTTCTATAGTAAATTATTCAAAAAATAATTTTCAACTGTCGCAAATTTTAATTACGCCAGGGATTGCCTTTTCTATAGTAAATTATTCAAAAAATAATTTTCAACTGTCGCAAATTTTAATTACGCCAGCGATTGCCTTTTCTATAGTAAATTATTCAAAACATAATTTTTTACTGTCGCAAATTTTAATTGCGCCAGGGATTGCCTTTTATATAGTAAATTATTCAAAAAATAATTTTCAACTGTCGCAAATTGTAATTGCGCCAGGGATTGCCTTTACTATAGTAAATTATTCAAAAAATAATTTTCTACTGTCGCAAATTTCAAATCCGCCAGGGATTGCCTTTTCTATAGTAAATTATTCAAAAAATAATTTTATACTGTCGCAAATTTTAATTGCGCCAGTGATTGCCTTTTCTATAGTAAATTATTCAAAAAATAATTTTCAACTCTCGCAAATTGTAATTGCGCCAGGGATTGCCTTTTCTATAGTAAATTATTCAAAAAATAATTTTCTACTGTCGCAAATTTCAAATCCGCCAGGAATTGCCTTTTCTATAGTAAATTTTGCAAAAAATAATTTTCTACTGTCGCAAATTTTAATTACGCCAGGGATTGCCTTTTCTATAGTAAATTATTCAAAAAATAATTTTCAACTGTCGCAAATTTTAAATACGCCAGGGATTGCCTTTTCTATAGTAAATTATTCAAAAAATAATTTTATACTGTCGCAAATTTTAATTACGCCAGGGATTGCCTTTTCTATAGTAAATTATTCAAAAAATAATTTTTACTATCGCAAGTTTTAATTACGCCAGGGATTGCCTTTTCTATAGTAAATTATTCAAAAAATAATTTTTACTATCGCAAGTTTTAATTACGCCAGGGATTGCCTTTTCTATAGTAAATTATTCAAAAAATAATTTTCAACTGTCGCAAATTTTAATTACGCCAGGGATTGCCTTTTCTATCGTAAATTATTCAAAAAATAATTTTTTACTGTCACAAATTTTAAGTGCGCCAGGGATTGCCTTTTCTATAGTAAATTATTCAAAAAATAATTTTTTACTGTCGCAAATTTCAATTGCGCCAGGGATTGCCTTTTCTATAGTAAATTATTCAAAAAATAATTTTTTACTGTCGCAAATTTTAATTGCGCCAGGGATTGCCTTTTCTATAGTAAATTATTCAAAAAATAATTTTTTACTGTCGCAAATTTTAAGTGCGCCAGGGATTGCTTTTTCTATAGTAAATTATGCAAAAAATAATTTTCTACTGTCGCAAATTTTAATTGCGCCAGGGATTGCCTTTTCTATAGTAAATTATTCAAAAAATAATTTTCAACTGTCGCAAATTTTAATTACGCCAGGGATTGCCTTTTCTATAGTAAATCTCTCACAAATTAATTTCTTACTGTCGCAAATTTTAAATACGCCAGGGATTGCCTTTTCTATTGTAAATTATTCAAAAAATATTTTTTTACTGTCGCAAATTTTAAATACGGCAGGAATTGCCTTTTCTATAGTAAATTATTCAAAAAATAATTTTCTACTGTCGCAAATTTTAATTACGCCAGAGATTGCCTTTTCTATAGTAAATTATTCAAAAAATAATTTTCAACTGTCGCAAATTTTAATTACGCCAGGGATTGCCTTTTCTATAGTAAATTATTCAAAAAATAATTTTCAACTGTCGCAAATTTTAATTACGCCAGGGATTGCCTTTCCTATAGTAAATTATTCAAAAAATAATTTTTTACTGTCGCAAATTTTAATTACGCCAGGGATTGCCTTTTCTATAGTAAATTATTCAAAAAATAATTTTCAACTGTCGCAAATTTTAATTGCGCCAGGGATTGCCCTTTCTATAGTAAATTATTCAAAAAATAATTTTCTACTGTCGCAAATTTTAATTACGCCAGGGATTGCCTTTTCTATAGTAAATTATTCAAAAAATAATTTTTTACTATCGCAAGTTTTAATCGCGCCAGGGATATCCTTTTCTATAGTAAATTATTCAAAAAATAATTTTTTACTGTCGCAAATTTTAATTACGCCAGGGATTGCCTTTTCTATAGTAAATTTTGCAAAAAATAATTTTCAACTGTCGCAAATTTCAAATCCGCCAGGGATTGCCTTTTCTATAGTAAATTATTCAAAAAATAATTTTCTACTGTCACAAATTTTAATTACGCGAGGGATTGCCTGTTCTATAGTAAATTATTCAAAAAATAATTTTCTACTGTCGCAAATTTTAATTACGCCAGGGATTGCCTTTTCTACAGTAAACTTTTCAAAAATAATTTTCTACTGTCGCAAATTTTAATTACGCCAGGGATTGCCTTTTCTATAGTAATTTTGCAAAAAATTATTTTCAACTGTCGCAAATTTTAATTACGCCAGAGATTGCCTTTTCCATAGTAAACTTTTCAAAAAATAATTTTCAACGGTCGCAAATTTCAAATCCGCCAGGGATTGCCTTTTCTATAGTAAATTATTCAAAAAATAATTTTCTACTGTCACAAATTTTAATTACGCGAGGGATTGCCTTTTCTATAGTAAATTATTCAAAAATAATTTTTACTATCGCAAGTTTTAATTACGCCAGGGATTGCCTTTTCTATAGTAAATTATTCAAAAAATAATTTTCAACTGTCGCAAATTTTAATTACGCCAGGGATTGCCTTTTCTATCGTAAATTATTCAAAAAATAATTTTTTACTGTCACAAATTTTAAGTGCGCCAGGGATTGCCTTTTCTATAGTAAATTATTCAAAAAATAATTTTTTACTGTCGCAAATTTCAATTGCGCCAGGGATTGCCTTTTCTATAGTAAATTATTCAAAAAATAATTTTTTTTACTGTCGCAAATTTTAATTGCGCCAGGGATTGCCTTTTCTATAGTAAATTATTCAAAAAATAATTTTTTACTGTCGCAAATTTAAGTGCGCCAGGGATTGCTTTTTCTATAGTAAATTATGCAAAAAATAATTTTCTACTGTCGCAAATTTTAATTGCGCCAGGGATTGCCTTTTCTATAGTAAATTATTCAAAAAATAATTTTCAACTGTCGCAAATTTTAATTACGCCAGGGATTGCCTTTTCTATAGTAAATCTCTCACAAATTAATTTCTTACTGTCGCAAATTTTAAATACGCCAGGGATTGCCTTTTCTATTGTAAATTATTCAAAAAATATTTTTTTACTGTCGCAAATTTTAAATACGGCAGGAATTGCCTTTTCTATAGTAAATTATTCAAAAAATAATTTTCTACTGTCGCAAATTTTAATTACGCCAGAGATTGCCTTTTCTATAGTAAATTATTCAAAAAATAATTTTCAACTGTCGCAAATTTTAATTACGCCAGGGATTGCCTTTTCTATAGTAAATTAATCAAAAAATAATTTTCAAACTGTCGCAAATTTTAATTACGCCAGGGATTGCCTTTCCTATAGTAAATTATTCAAAAAATAATTTTTTACTGTCGCAAATTTTAATTACGCCAGGGATTGCCTTTTCTATAGTAAATTATTCAAAAAATAATTTTCAACTGTCGCAAATTTTAATTGCGCCAGGGATTGCCCTTTCTATAGTAAATTATTCAAAAAATAATTTTCTACTGTCGCAAATTTTAATTACGCCAGGGATTGCCTTTTCTATAGTAAATTATTCAAAAAATAATTTTTTACTATCGCAAGTTTTAATCGCGCCAGGGATATCCTTTTCTATAGTAAATTATTCAAAAAATAATTTTTTACTGTCGCAAATTTTAATTACGCCAGGGATTGCCTTTTCTATAGTAAATTTTGCAAAAAATAATTTTCAACTGTCGCAAATTTCAAATCCGCCAGGGATTGCCTTTTCTATAGTAAATTATTCAAAAAATAATTTTCTACTGTCACAAATTTTAATTACGCGAGGGATTGCCTGTTCTATAGTAAATTATTCAAAAAATAATTTTCTACTGTCGCAAATTTTAATTACGCCAGGGATTGCCTTTTCTACAGTAAACTTTTCAAAAAATAATTTTCTACTGTCGCAAATTTTAATTACGCCAGGGATTGCCTTTTCTATAGTAAATTTTGCAAAAAATTATTTTCAACTGTCGCAAATTTTAATTACGCCAGAGATTGCCTTTTCCATAGTAAACTTTTCAAAAAATAATTTTCAACGGTCGCAAATTTCAAATCCGCCAGGGATTGCCTTTTCTATAGTAAATTTTGCAAAAAATAATTTTCTACTGTCGCAAATTTTAATTACGCCAGGGATTGCCTTTTCTATGGTAAATTTCTCACAAATTAATTTTTTACTGTCGCAAATTTTAATTGCGCCAGGGAATGCCTTTTCTATAGTAAACTTTTCAAAAAATAATTTTCTACTGTCGCAAATTTTAATTACGCCATGGATTGCCTTTTCTATAGTAAATTATTCAAAAAATAATTTTCTACTGTCGCAAATCTTAATTGCGCCAGGGATTGCCTTTTCTACAGTAAATTTTTCAAAAATTAATTTTTTACTGTCGCAAATTTTAAATACGCCAGGGATTGCCTTTTCTATAGTAAATTATTCAAAAAATAATTTTCAACTGTCGCAAATTTTAATTGGGCCAGGGATTGCTTTTTCTATAGTAAATTATTCAAAAAATAATTTTTTATTGTCGCAAATTTTAAGTGCGCCAGGGATTGCCTTTTTTATAGTAAATTTTGCAAAAAATAATTTTCAACTGTCGCAAATTTTAATTACGCCAGGGATTGCCTTTTCTATAGTAAATTATTCAAAAAATAATTTTCAACTGTCGCAAATTTCAAATCCGCCAGGGATTGCCTTTTATATAGTAAATTATTCAAAAAATAATTTTATACTGTCGCAAATTTTAATTGCGCCAGGGATTGCCTTTTCTATAGTAAATTATTCAAAAAATAATTTTATACTGTCGCAAATTTTAATTACGCCAGGGATTGCCTTTTCTATAGTAAATTATTCAAAAAATAATTTTCAACTGTCGCAAATTTCAAATCCGCCAGGAATTGCCTTTTCTATAATAAATTATTCAAAAAATAATTTTCAACTGTCGCAAATTTCAAAACCGCCAGGGATTGCCTTTTCTATAGTAAATTATTCAAAAAATAATTTTATACTGTGGCAAATTTTAATTGCGCCAGGGATTGCCTTTTCTATAGTAAATTACTCAAAAAATAATTTTCAACTGTCGCAAATTTTAATTACGCCAGGGATTGCCTTTTCTATAGTAAATTATTCAAAAAATAATTTTCAACTGTCGCAAATTTTAATTACGCCAGAGATTGCCTTTTCCATAGTAAACTTTTCAAAAAATAATTTTCAACGGTCGCAAATTTCAAATCCGCCAGGGATTGCCTTTTCTATAGTAAATTTTGCAAAAAATAATTTTCTACTGTCGCAAATTTTAATTACGCCAGGGATTGCCTTTTCTATAGTAAATTTCTCACAAATTAATTTTTTACTGTCGCAAATTTTAATTGCGCCAGGGATTGCCTTTTCTATAGTAAACTTTTCAAAAAATAATTTTCTACTGTCGCAAATTTTAATTACGCCAGGGATTGCCTTTTCTATAGTAAATTATTCAAAAAATAATTTTCTACTGTCGCAAATCTTAATTGCGCCAGGGATTGCCTTTTCTACAGTAAATTTTTCAAAAATTAATTTTTTACTGTCGCAAATTTTAAATACGCCAGGGATTGCCTTTTCTATAGTAAATTATTCAAAAAATAATTTTCTACTGTCGCAAATTTTAAGTGCGCCAGGGATTGCCTTTTCTATAGTAAATTATTCAAAAAATAATTTTTTACTGTCGCAAATTTTAAATATCCCAGGGATTGCCTTTTCTATAGTAAATTTCTCACAAATTAATTTTTTACTGTCGCAAATTTTTAATGCGCCAGGGATTGCCTTTTCTATAGTAAATTTTGCAAAAAATAATTTTTTACTGTCGCAAATTTTAATTACGCCAGGGATTGCCTTTTCTATAGTAAATTATTCAAAAAATAATTTTCAACTGTCGCAAATTTTAATTACGCCAGGGATTGCCTTTGCTATAGTAAATTTTGCAAAAAAATAATTTTTTACTGTCGCAAATTTTAAATATCCCAGGGATTGCCTTTTATATAGTAAATTATTCAAAAAATAATTTTCTACTGTCGCAAATTTTAATTACGCCAGGGATTACCTTTTCTATAGTAAACTTTTCAAAAAATAATTTTTTACTGTCGCAAATTTTAAATACGCCAGGGATTGCCTTTTCTATAGTAAATTATTAAAAAAATAATTTTCAACTGTCGCAAATTTTAATTACGCCAGGGATTGCCTTTTCTATAGTAAATTATTCAAAAAATAATTTTCAACTGTCGCAAATTTTAATTACGCCAGGGATTGCCTTTTCTATAGTAAATTATTCAAAAAATAATTTTCAACTGTCGCAAATTTTAATTACGCCAGGGATTGCCTTTTCTATAGTAAACTTTTCAAAAAATAATTTTCAACTGTCGCAAATTTCAAATCCGCCAGGGATTGCCTTTTCTATAGTAAATTTTGCAAAAAATAATTTTCAACTGTCGCAAATTTTAATTACGCCAGGGATTGCCTTTTATATAGTAAACTTTTCAAAAAATAATTTTTTACTGTCGCAAATTTTAATTACGCCAGGGATTGCCTTTTCTATAGTAAACTTTTCAAAAAATAATTTTCTACTGTCGCAAATTTTAATTACGCCAGGGATTGCCTTTTCTATAATAAATTATTCAAAAATAATTTTCAACTGTCGCAAATTTTAATTGCGCCAGGGATTGCCTTTTCTATAGTAAATTATTCAAAAAATAATTTTTTACTGTCGCAAATTTCAAATCCGCCAAGGATTGCCTTTTCTATAGTAAATTATTCAAAAAATAATTTTTTACTATCGGAAGTTTTAATTGCGCCAGGGATTGCCTTTTCTATAGTAAATTTTGCAAAAAAATAATTTTCAAATGTCGCAAATTTCAAATCCGCCAGGGATTGCCTTTTCTATAGTAAATTATTCAAAAAATAATTTTTTACTATCGCAAGTTTTAATTGCGCCAGGGATTGCCTTTTCTACAGTAAATTTTTCAAAATATTAATTTTTTACTGTCGCAAATTTTAAATATCCCAGGTATTGCCTTTTCTATAGTAAATTATTCAAAAAATAATTTTTTACTGTCGCAAATTTCAAATCCGCCAGGGATTGCCTTTTCTATAGTAAATTATTCAAAAAATAATTTTTTACTATCGCAAGTTTTAATTACGCCAGGGATTGCCTTTTCTATAGTAAATTTTGAAAAAAATAATTTTCAACTGTCGCAAATTTCAAATCCGCCAGGGATTGCCTTTTCTATAGTAAATTATTCAAAAAATAATTTTTTAACAGCGCAAGTTTTAATTGCGCCAGGGATTGCCTTTTCTATAGTAAATTTTTGAAAAAATAATTTTCTACTGTCGCAAATTTTAATTACGCCAGGGACTGCCTTTTCTATAGCAAATTATTCACAAAATAATTTTCAACTGTCGCAAATTTTAATTACGCCAGGGATTGCCTTCTCTATAGTAAATTATTCAAAAAATTATTTTTTACTGTCGCAAATTTTAAATACGCCAGGGATTGCCTTTTCTATAGTAAATTATTCAAAAAATAATTTTCAACTGTCGCAAATTTTAATTGCGCCAGGGATTGTCTTTTCTATAGTAAATTATTCAAAAAATAATTTTTTACTTTCGCAAGTTTCAATTGCGCCAGGGATTGCCTTTTCTATAGTAAACTTTTCAAAAAATAATTTTCAACTGTCGCAAATTTCAAATCCGCCAGGGATTGCCTTTTCTATAGTAAATTATTCAAAAAATAATTTTATACTGTCGCAAATTTTAAGTGCGCCAGGGATTGCCTTTTCTATAGTAAATTATTCAAAAAATAATTTTCAACTGTCGCAAATTTTAATTGCGCCAGGGATTGCCTTTTCTATAGTAAATTATTCAAAAAATAATTTTCAACTGTCGCAAATTTTAAATACGCCAGGGATTGCCTTTTCTATAGTAAATTATTCAAAAAATAATTTTCAACTGTAGCAAATTTTAATTGCGCCAGGGATTGCCTTTTCTATAGTAAATTATTCAAAAAATAATTATCAACTGTCGCAAATTTTAATTGCGCCAGGGATTGCCTTTTCTATAGTAAATTATTCAAAAAATATTTTTCAACTGTCGCAAATTTTAATTACGCCAGGGATTGCCTTTTCTATAGTAAATTATTCAAAATATAATTTTCTACCATCGCAAATTTTAATTACGCCAGGGATTGCCTTTTCTGTAGTAAATTATTCAAAAAATAATTTTATACTGTCGCAAATTTTAATTACGCCAGGGATTGCCCTTTCTATAGTAAATTATTCAAAAAATTATTTTCTACTGTCGCAAATTTTAATTACGCCAGGGATTGCCTTTTCTATAGTAAGTTATTCAAAAAATAATTTTCTACTGTCGCAAATTTTAATTACGCGAGGGATTGCCTTTTCTATAGTTAATTATTCAAAAAATAATTTTCTACTGTCGCAAATTTTAATTACGCCAGGGATTGCCTTTTCTATAGTAAATTATTCAAAAAATAATTTTCTACTGTCGCAAATTTTAATTACGCCAGTGATTGCCTTTTCTATAGTAAATTATTCAAAAAATAATTTTCTACTGTCGCAAATTTTAATTGCGCCAGGGATTGCCTTTTCTATAGTAAATTATTCAAAAAATAATTTTTTACTGTCGCAAATTTCAAATCCGCCAGGGATTGCCTTTTCTATAGTAAATTATTCAAAAAATAATTTTCTACTGTCGCAAATTTTAATTACGCGAGGGATTGCCTTTTCTATAGTAAATTATTCAAAAAATAATTTTCTACTCTCGCAAATTTTAATTACGCCAGGGATTGCCTTTTCTATAGTAAATTTTGCAAAAAATAATTTTCAACTGTCGCAAATTTTAATTACGCCAGGGATTGCCTTTTCTATAGTAAACTTTTCAAAAAATAATTTTCAACGGTCGCAAATTTCAAATCCGCCAGGGATTGCCTTTTCTATAGTAAATTTTGCAAAAAATAATTTTCTACTGTCGCAAATTTTAATTACGCCAGGGATTGCCTTTTCTATAGTAAATTTCTCACAAATTAATTTTTTACTGTCGCAAATTTTAATTGCGCCAGGGATTGCCTTTTCTATAGTAAACTTTTCAAAAAATAATTTTCTACTGTCGCAAATTTTAATTACGCCAGGGATTGCCTTTTCTATAGTAAATTATTCAAAAAATAATTTTCTACTGTCGCAAATTTTAATTGCGCCAGGGATTGCCTTTTCTACAGTAAATTTTTCAAAAATTAATTTTTTACTGTCGCAAATTTTAAATACGCCAGGTATTGCCTTTTCTATAGTAAATTATTCAAAAAATAATTTTCTACTGTCGCAAATTTTAAGTGCGCCAGGGATTGCCTTTTCTATAATAAATTATTCAAAAAATAATTTTTTACTGTCGCAAATTTTAAATATCCCAGGGATTGCCTTTTCTATAGTAAATTTCTCACAAATTAATTTTTTACTGTCGCAAATTTTAAATGCGCCAGGGATTGCCTTTTCTATAGTAAATTTTGCAAAAAATAACTTTTTACTCTCGCAAATTTTAATTGCGCCAGGGATTGCCTTTTCTATAGTAAATTATTCAAAAAATAATTTTCTACTGTCGCAAATTTTAATTACGCGAGGGATTGCCTTTTCTATAGTAAATTATTCAAAAAATAATTTTCTACTGTCGCAAATTTTAATTACGCCAGGGATTGCCTTTTCTATAGTAAATTTTGCAAAAACTAATTTTCAACTGTCGCAAATTTTAATTACGCCAGGGATTGCCTTTTCTATAGTAAACTTTTCAAAAAATAATTTTCAACGGTCGCAAATTTCAAATCCGCCAGGGATTGCCTTTTCTATAGTAAATTATTCAAAAAATAATTTTATACTGTCGCAAATTTTAAGTGCGCCAGGGATTGCCTTTTCTATAGTAAATTATTCAAAAAATAATTTTCAACTGTCGCAAATTTTAATTGCGCCAGGGATTGCCTTTTCTATAGTAAATTATTCAAAAAATAATTTTCAACTGTCGCAAATTTTAAATACGCCAGGGATTGCCTTTTCTATAGTAAATTATTCAAAAAATAATTTTCAACTGTAGCAAATTTTAATTGCGCCAGGGATTGCCTTTTCTATAGTAAATTATTCAAAAAATAATTTTCTACTGTCGCAAATTTTAATTGCGCCAGGGATTGCCTTTTCTATAGTAAATTATTCAAAAAATAATTTTTTACTGTCGCAAATTTCAAATCCGCCAGGGATTGCCTTTTCTATAGTAAATTATTCAAAAAATAATTTTCTACTGTCGCAAATTTTAATTACGCGAGGGATTGCCTTTTCTATAGTAAATTATTCAAAAAATAATTTTCTACTGTCGCAAATTTTAATTACGCCAGGGATTGCCCTTTCTATAGTAAATTTTGCAAAAAATAATTTTCAACTGTCGCAAATTTTAATTACGCCAGGGATTGCCTTTTCTATAGTAAACTTTTCAAAAAATAATTTTCAACGGTCGCAAATTTCAAATCCGCCAGGGATTGCCTTTTCTATAGTAAATTTTGCAAAAAATAATTTTCTACTGTCGCAAATTTTAATTACGCCAGGGATTGCCTTTTCTATAGTAAATTTCTCACAAATTAATTTTTTACTGTCGCAAATTTTAATTGCGCCAGGGATTGCCTTTTCTATAGTAAACTTTTCAAAAAATAATTTTCTACTGTCGCAAATTTTAATTACGCCAGGGATTGCCTTTTCTATAGTAAATTATTCAAAAAATAATTTTCTACTGTCGCAAATTTTAATTGCGCCAGGGATTGCCTTTTCTACAGTAAATTTTTCAAAAATTAATTTTTTACTGTCGCAAATTTTAAATACGCCAGGGATTGCCTTTTCTATAGTAAATTATTCAAAAAATAATTTTCTACTGTCGCAAATTTTAAGTGCGCCAGGGATTGCCTTTTCTATAATAAATTATTCAAAAAATAATTTTTTACTGTCGCAAATTTTAAATATCCCAGGGATTGCCTTTTCTATAGTAAATTTCTCACAAATTAATTTTTTACTGTCGCAAATTTTAAATGCGCCAGGGATTGCCTTTTCTGTAGTAAATTTTGCAAAAAATAACTTTTTACTCTCGCAAATTTTAATTGCGCCAGGGATTGCCTTTTCTATAGTAAATTATTCAAAAAATAATTTTTTACTGTCGCAAATTTTAAGTGCGCCAGGGATTGCCTTTTCTATAGTAAATTATTCAAAAAATAATTTTCAACTGTCGCAAATTTTAATTACGCCAGGGATTGCTTTTTCTATAGTAAATTATTCAAAAAATAATTTTCAACTGTCGCAAATTTTAATTACGCCAGGGATTGCCTTTTCTATAGTAAATTATTCAAAAAATAATTTTCTACTGTCGCAAGTTTTAATTGCCCCAGGGATTGCCTTTTCTATAGTAAATTATTCAAAAAATAATTTTCAACTCTCGCAAATTTTAATTACGCCAGGGATTGCCTTTTCTATAGTAAATTTTGCAAAAAAATAATTTTTTACTGTCGCAAATTTTAAATATCCCAGGGATTGCCTTTTATATAGTAAATTATTCAAAAAATAATTTTCTACTGTCGCAAATTTTAATTACGCCAGGGATTGCCTTTTCTATAGTAAATTTTCAAAAAATAATTTTTTACTGTCGCAAATTTTAAATACGCCAGGGATTGCCTTTTCTATAGTAAATTATTCAAAAAATAATTTTCAACTGTCGCAAATTTTAATTACGCCAGGGATTGCCTTTTCTATAGTAAAATATTCAAAAAATAATTTTCAACTGTCGCAAATTTTAATTACGCCAGGGATTGCCTTTTCTATAGTAAATTATTCAAAAAATAATTTTCAACTGTCGCAAATTTTAATTACGCCAGGGATTGCCTTTTCTATAGTAAATTATTCAAAAAATAATTTTTTACTGTCGCAAGTTTTAATTACGCCAGGGATTGCCTTTTCTATAGTAAATTTTTCAAAAAATGATTTTTTACTGTCGCAAATTTTAAATATCCCAGGGATTGCCTTTTCTATAGTAAACTTTTCAAAAAATAATTTTCTACTGTCACAAATTTTAATTACGCCAGGGATTGCCTTTTCTATAGTAAATTATTCAAAAAATAATTTTCTACTGTCGCAAATTTTAAATATCCCAGGGATTGCCTTTTCTATAGTAAATTATTCAAAAAATAATTTTTTACTGTCGCAAATTTTAAGTGCGTCAGGGTTGCCTTTTCTATAGTAAATTATTCGAAAAATAATTTTCAACTGTCGCAAATTTTAATTACGCCAGGGATTGCCTTTTCTATAGTAAACTTTTCAAAAAATAATTTTCTACTGTCGCAAATTTTAATTACGCCAGGGATTGCCTATTCTATAGTAAATTATTCAAAAAATAATTTTCAACTGTCGCAAATTTTAATTGCGCCAGGGATTGCCTTTTCTATAGTAAATTATTCAAAAAATAATTTTTTACTGTCGCAAATTTTAAGTGCGCCAGGGATTGCCTTTTCTATAGTAAATTTTGCAAAAAATAATTTTCAACTGTCGCAAATTTTAATTACGCCAGGGATTGCCTTTTCTATAGTAAACTTTTCAAAAAATAATTTTCTACTGTCGCAAATTTTAATTACGCCAGGGATTGCCTTTTCTATAATAAATTATTCAAAAATAATTTTCAACTGTCGCTAATTTTAATTGCGCCAGGGATTGCCTTTTCCATAGTAAATTATTCAAAAAATAATTTTTTACTATCGCAAGTTTTAATTGCGCCAGGGATTGTCTTTTCTATAGTAAATTTTGCAAAAAAATAATTTTCAAATGTCGCAAATTTCAAATCCGCCAGGGATTGCCTTTTCTATAGTAAATTATTCAAAAATAATTTTTTACTATCGCAAGTTTTAATTGCGCCAGGGATTGCCTTTTCTACAGTAAATTTTTCAAAATATTAATTTTTTACTGTCGCAAATTTTAAATATCCCAGGTATTGCCTTTTCTATAGTAAATTATTCAAAAAATAATTTTTTACTGTCGCAAATTTCAAATCCGCCAGGGATTGCCTTTTCTATAGTAAATTATTCAAAAAATAATTTTTTACTATCGCAAGTTTTAATTGCGCCAGGGATTGCCTTTTCTATAGTAAATTTTGGAAAAAAATAATTTTCAACTGTCGCAAATTTCAAATCCGCCAGGGATTGCCTTTTCTATAGTAAATTATTCAAAAAATAATTTTTTACTATCGCAAGTTTTAATTGCGCCAGGGATTGCCTTTTCTATAGTAAATTTTTCAAAAAATAATTTTCTACTGTCGCAAATTTTAATTACGCCAGGGATTGCCTTTCCTATAGCAAATTATTCACAAAATAATTTTCAACTGTCGCAAATTTTAATTACGCCAGGGATTGCCTTTTCTATAGTAAATTATTCAAAAAATAATTTTCAACTGTCGCTAATTTTAATTGCGCCAGGGATTGCCTTTTCCATAGTAAATTATTCAAAAAATAATTTTTTACTATCGCAAGTTTTAATTGCGCCAGGGATTGTCTTTTCTATAGTAAATTTTGCAAAAAAATAATTTTCAAATGTCGCAAATTTCAAATCCGCCAGGGATTGCCTTTTCTATAGTAAATTATTCAAAAATAATTTTTTACTATCGCAAGTTTTAATTGCGCCAGGGATTGCCTTTTCTACAGTAAATTTTTCAAAATATTAATTTTTTACTGTCGCAAATTTTAAATATCCCAGGTATTGCCTTTTCTATAGTAAATTATTCAAAAAATAATTTTTTACTGTCGCAAATTTCAAATCCGCCAGGGATTGCCTTTTCTATAGTAAATTATTCAAAAAATAATTTTTTACTATCGCAAGTTTTAATTGCGCCAGGGATTGCCTTTTCTATAGTAAATTTTGGAAAAAAATAATTTTCAACTGTCGCAAATTTCAAATCCGCCAGGGATTGCCTTTTCTATAGTAAATTATTCAAAAAATAATTTTTTACTATCGCAAGTTTTAATTGCGCCAGGGATTGCCTTTTCTATAGTAAATTTTTCAAAAAATAATTTTCTACTGTCGCAAATTTTAATTACGCCAGGGATTGCCTTTCCTATAGCAAATTATTCACAAAATAATTTTCAACTGTCGCAAATTTTAATTACGCCAGGGATTGCCTTTTCTATAGTAAATTATTCAAAAAATAATTTTCAACTGTCGCTAATTTTAATTGCGCCAGGGATTGCCTTTTCCATAGTAAATTATTCAAAAAATAATTTTTTACTATCGCAAGTTTTAATTGCGCCAGGGATTGTCTTTTCTATAGTAAATTTTGCAAAAAAATAATTTTCAAATGTCGCAAATTTCAAATCCGCCAGGGATTGCCTTTTCTATAGTAAATTATTCAAAAAATAATTTTCAACTGTCGCAAATTTTAATTACGCCAGGGATTGCCTTTTCTATAGTAAACTTTTCAAAAAATAATTTTCAACTGTCGCAAATTTCAAATCCGCCAGGGATTGCCTTTTCTATAGTAAATTATTCAAAAAATAATTTTCAAATGTCGCAAATTTCAAATCCGCCAGGGATTGCCTTTTCTATAGTAAATTATTCAAAAAATAATTTTTTACTATCGCAAGTTTTAATTGCGCCAGGGATTGCCTTTTCTATAGTAAATTATTCAAAAAATAATTTTTTACTGTCGCAAATTTTAATTACGCCAGGGATTGCCTTTTCTATAGTAAATTATTCAAAAAATAATTTTTTACTGTCGCAAATTTTAATTACGCCAGGGATTGCCTTTTCTATAGTAAATTATTCAAAAAATAATTTTCAACTGTCGCAAATTTTAATTGCGCCAGGGATTGCCTTTTCTATAGTAAATTATTCAAAAAATAATTTTCTACTGTCGCAAATTTTAATTTCGCCAGGGATTGCCTTTTCTATAGTAAATTATTCAAAAAATAATTTTCAACTGTCGCAAATTTTAATTACGCCAGGGATTGCCTTTTCTATAGTAAATTATTCAAAAAATAATTTTTTACTGTCGCAAATTTTAAATACGCCAGGGATTGCCTTTTCTATAGTAAATTATGCAAAAAATAATTTTCAACTGTCGCAAATTTTAATTGCGCCAGGGATTGCCTTTTCTATAGTAAATTATTCAAAAAATAATTTTTTACTGTCGCAAATTTTAAATATCCCAGGGATTGCCTTTTCTATAGTAAATTATTCAAAAAATAATTTTATACTGTCGCAAATTTTAAGTGCGCCAGGGATTGCCTTTTCTATAGTAAATTATTCAAAAAATAATTTTCAACTGTCGCAAATTTTAATTGCGCCAGGGATTGCCTTTTCTATAGTAAATTATTCAAAAAATAATTTTCAACTGTCGCAAATTTTAATTACGCCAGGGATTGCCTTTTCTATAGTAAATTATTCAAAATATAATTTTCTACTGTCGCAAATTTTAATTACGCCAGGGATTGCCTTTTCTATAGTAAATTATTCAAAAAATAATTTTCTACTGTCGCAAATTTTAATTACGCCAGGGATTGCCTTTTCTATAGTAAATTATTCAAAAAATAATTTTCTACTGTCGCAAATTTTAATTACGCCAGGGATTGCCTTTTCTATAGTGAATTATTCAAAAAATAATTTTCTACTGTCGCAAATTTTAATTACGCCAGGGATTGCCTTTTCTATAGTTAATTATTCAAAAAATACTTTTCTACTGTCGCAAATTTTAATTACGCCAGGGATTGCCTTTTCTATAGTAAATTATTCAAAAAATAATTTTCTACTGTCGCAAATTTTAATTACGCCAGGGATTGCCTTTTCTATAGTAAATTATTCAAAAAATAATTTTCTACTGTCGCAAATTTTAATTGCGCCAGGGATTGCCTTTTCTATAGTAAATTATTCAAAAAATAATTTTTTACTGTCGCAAAATTCAAATCCGCCAGTGATTGCCTTTTCTATAGTAAATTATTCAAAAAATAATTTTTTACTATCGCAAGTTTTAATTGCGCCAGGGATTGCCTTTTCTATAGTAAATTTTGTAAAAAAATAATTTTCAAATGTCGCAAATTTCAAATCCGCCAGGGATTGCCTTTTCTATAGTAAATTATTCAAAAAATAATTTTTTACTATCGCAAGTTTTAAGTGCGCCAGGGATTGCCTTTTCTACAGTAAATTTTTCAAAATATTAATTTTTTACTGTCGCAAATTTTAAATATCCCAGGTATTGCCTTTTCTATAGTAAATTATTCAAAAAATAATTTTTTACTGTCGCAAATTTCAAATCCGCCAGGGATTGCCTTTTCTATAGTAAATTATTCAAAAAATAATTTTTTACTATCGCAAGTTTTAATTGCGCCAGGGATTGCCTTCTCTATAGTAAATTTTGAAAAAAAATAATTTTCAACTGTCGCAAATTTCAAATCCGCCAGGGATTGCCTTTTCTATAGTAAATTATTCAAAAAATAATTTTTTACTATCGCAAGCTTTAATTGCGCCAGGGATTGCCTTTTCTATAGTAAACTTTTCAAAAAATAATTTTCAACTGTCGCAAATTTCAAATCCGCCAGGGATTGCCTTTTCTATAGTAAATTATTCAAAAAATAATTTTCAAATGTCGCAAATTTCAAATCCGTCAGGGATTGCCTTTTCTATAGTAAATTATTCAAAAAATAATTTTTTACTATCGCAAGTTTTAATTGCGCCAGGGATTGCCTTTTCCATAGTAAATTATTCAAAAAATCATTTTTTACTGTCGCAAATTTTAATTACGCCAGGGATTGCCTTTCCTATAGTAAATTATTCAAAAAATAATTTTTTACTGTCGCAAATTTTAATTACGCCAGGGATTGCCTTTTCTATAGTAAATTATTCAAAAAATAATTTTCAACTGTCGCAAATTTTAATTGCGCCAGGGATTGCCTTTTCTATAGTAAATTATTCAAAAAATAATTTTCTACTGTCGCAAATTTTAATTTCGCCAGGGATTGCCTTTTCTATAGTAAATTATTCAAAAAATAATTTTCAACTGTCGCAAATTTTAATTACGCCAGGGATTGCCTTTTCTATAGTAAATTATTCAAAAAATAATTTTTTACTGTCGCAAATTTTAAATACGCCAGGGATTGCCTTTTCTATAGTAAATTATGCAAAAAATAATTTTCAACTGTCGCAAATTTTAATTGCGCCAGGGATTGCCTTTTCTATAGTAAATTATTCAAAAAATAATTTTTTACTGTCGCAAATTTTAAATATCCCAGGGATTGCCTTTTCTATAGTAAATTATTCAAAAAATAATTTTATACTGTCGCAAATTTTAAGTGCGCCAGGGATTGCCTTTTCTATAGTAAATTATTCAAAAAATAATTTTCAACTGTCGCAAATTTTAATTGCGCCAGGGATTGCCTTTTCTATAGTAAATTATTCAAAAAATAATTTTCAACTGTCGCAAATTTTAAATACGCCAGCGATTGCCTTTTCTATAGTAAATTATTCAAAAAATAATTTTCAACTGTCGCAAATTTTAATTGCGCCAGGGATTGCCTTTTCTATAGTAAATTATTCAAAAAATAATTTTCAACTGTCGCAAATTTTAATTGCACCAGGTATTGCCTTTTCTATAGTAAATTATTCAAAAAATAATTTTCAACTGTCGCAAATTTTAATTACGCCAGGGATTGCCTTTTCTATAGTAAATTATTCAAAATATAATTTTCTACTGTCGCAAATTTTAATTACGTCAGGGATTGCCTTTTCTATAGTAAATTATTCAAAAAATAATTTTCTACTGTCGCAAATTTTAATTACGCCAGGGATTGCCTTTTCTATAGTAAATTATTCAAAAAATAATTTTCTACTGTCGCAAATTTTAATTACGCCAGGGATTGCCTTTTCTATAGTGAATTATTCAAAAAATAATTTTCTACTGTCGCAAATTTTAATTACGCCAGGGATTGCCTTTTCTATAGTTAATTATTCAAAAAATAATTTTCTACTGTCGCAAATTTTAATTACGCCAGGGATTGCCTTTTCTATAGTAAATTATTCAAAAAATAATTTTCTACTGTCGCAAATTTTAATTACGCCAGGGATTGCCTTTTCTATAGTAAATTATTCAAAAAATAATTTTCTACTGTCGCAAATTTTAATTGCGCCAGGTATTGCCTTTTCTATAGTAAATTATTCAAAAAATAATTTTTTACTGTCGCAAATTTCAAATCCGCCAGGCATTGCCTTTTCTATAGTAAATTATTCAAAAAATAATTTTTTACTATCGCAAGTTTTAATTGCGCCAGGAATTGCCTTTTCTATAGTAAATTTTGCAAAAAAATAATTTTCAAATGTCGCAAATTTCAAATCCGCCAGAGATTGCCTTTTCTATAGTAAATTATTCAAAAAATAATTTTTTACTATCGCAAGTTTTAATTGCGCCAGGGATTGCCTTTTCTACAGTAAATTTTTCAAAATATTAATTTTTTACTGTCGCAAATTTTAAATATCCCAGGTATTGCCTTTTCTATAGTAAATTATTCAAAAAATTATTTTTTACTGTCGCAAATTTCAAATCCGCCAGGGATTGCCTTTTCTATAGTAAATTATTCAAAAAATAATTTTTTACTATCGCAAGTTTTAATTGCGCCAGGGATTGCCTTTTCTATAGTAAATTTTGAAAAAAAATAATTTTCAACTGTCGCAAATTTCAAATCCGCCAGGGATTGCCTTTTCTATAGTAAATTATTCAAAAAATAATTTTTTACTATCGCAAGTTTTAATTGCGCCAGGGATTGCCTTTTCTATAGTAAATTATTCAAAAAATAATTTTCTACTGTCGCAAATTTTAATTACGCCAGGGATTGCCTTTTCTATAGCAAATTATTCACAAAATAATTTTCAACTATCGCAAATTTTAATTACGCCAGGGATTGCCTTTTCTATAGTAAATTATTCAAAAAATGATTTTTTACTGTCGCAAATTTTAAATACGCCAGGGATTGCCTTTTCTATAGTTAATTATTCAAAAAATAATTTTCAACTGTCGCAAATTTTAATTGCGCCAGGGATTGTCTTTTCTATTGTAAATTATTCAAAAAATAATTTTTTACTGTCGCAAGTTTTAATTGCCCCAGGGATTGCCTTTTCTATAGTAAATTTTGCAAAAAAATAATTTTCAACTGTAGCAAATTTCAAATCCGCCAGGGATTGTCTTTTCTATAGTAAATTATTCAAAAAATAATTTTTTACTATCGCAAGTTTTAAATGCGCCAGGGATTGCCTTTTCTGTAGTAAATTATTCAAAAAATAATTTTCTACTGTCGCAAATTTTAATTACGCCAGGTATTGCCTTTTCTATAGTAAATTATTCAAAAAATAATTTTCAACTGTCGCAAATTTTAATTACGCCAGGGATTGCCTTTTCTATAGTAAACTTTTCAAAAAATAATTTTCAACTGTCGCAAATTTCAAATCCGCCAGGGATTGCCTTTTCTATAGTAAATTATTCAAAAAATAATTTTCAAATGTCGCAAATTTCAAATCCGCCAGGGATTGCCTTTTCTATAGTAAATTATTCAAAAAATAATTTTTTACTATCGCAAGTTTTAATTGCGACAGGGATTGCCTTTTCTATAGTAAATTATTCAAAAAATAATTTTTTACTGTCGCAAATTTTAATTACGCCAGGGATTGCCTTTTCTATAGTAAATTATTCAAAAAATAATTTTTTACTGTCGCAAATTTTAATTACGCCAGGGATTGCCTTTTCTATAGTAAATTATTCAAAAAATAATTTTCAACTGTCGCAAATTTTAATTGCGCCAGGCATTGCCTTTTCTATAGTAAATTATTCAAAAAATAATTTTCTACTGTCGCAAATTTTAATTACGCCAGGGATTGCCTTTTCTATAGTAAATTATTCAAAAAATAATTTTCAACTATCGCAAATTTTAATTACGCCAGGGATTGCCTTTTCTATCGTAAATTATTCACAAAATAATTTTTTACTGTCGCAAATTTTAAATACGCCAGGGATTGCCTTTTCTATAGTAAATTATGCAAAAAATAATTTTCAACTGTCGCAAATTTTAATTGCGCCAGGGATTGCCTTTTCTATAGTAAATTATTCAAAAAATAATTTTTTACTGTCGCAAATTTTAAATCCGCCAGGGATTGCCTTTTCTATAGTAAATTATTCAAAAAATAATTTTTTACTATCGCAAGTTTTAATTGCGCCAGGGATTGCCTTTTCTATAGTAAATTTTGAAAAAAAATAATTTTCAACTGTCGCAAATTTCAAATCCGCCAGGGATTGCCTTTTCTATAGTAAATTATTCAAAAAATAATTTTTTACTATCGCAAGCTTTAATTGCGCCAGGGATTGCCTTTTCTATAGTAAACTTTTCAAAAAATAATTTTCAACTGTCGCAAATTTTAATTACGCCAGGGATTGCCTTTTCTATCGTAATAATTTTATACTGTCGCAAATTTTAATTACGCCAGGGATTGCCTTTTCTATAGTAAATTATTCAAAAAATAATTTTCAACTGTCGCAAATTTTAAATCCGCCAGGGATTGCCTTTTCTATAGTAAATTATTCAAAAAATTATTTTCAACTGTCGCAAATTTTAATTACGCCAGGGATTTCCTTTTCTATAGTAAATTATTCAAAAAAATAATTTTCAACTGTCGCAAATTTTAATTACGCCAGGGATTGCCTTTTCTATAGTAAATTATTCAAAAAATAATTTTTTACTGTCGCAAATTTTAATTACGCCAGGGATTGCCTTTTCTATAGCAAAATTATTCAAAAAATAATTTTATACTGTCGCAAATTTCAAAACCGCCAGGGATTGCCTTTTCTATAGTAAATTATTCAAAAAATAATTTTTTACTATCGCAAGTTTTAATTGCGCCAGGGATTGCCTTTTCTATAGTAAATTTTGCAAAAAAATAATTTTCAAATGTCGCAAATTTCAAATCCGCCAGGGATTGCCTTTTCTATAGTAAATTATTCAAAAAATAATTTTTTACTATCGGAAGTTTTAATTGCGCCAGGGATTGCCTTTTCTATAGTAAATTTTGCAAAAAAATAATTTTCAAATGTCGCAAATTTCAAATCCGCCAGGGATTGCCTTTTCTATAGTAAATTATTCAAAAAATAATTTTTTACTATCGCAAGTTTTAATTGCGCCAGGGATTGCCTTTTCTACAGTAAATTTTTCAAAATATTAATTTTTTACTGTCGCAAATTTTAAATATCCCAGGTATTGCCTTTTCTATAGTAAATTATTCAAAAAATAATTTTTTACTGTCGCAAATTTTAATTGCGCCAGGGATTGCCTTTTCTATAGTAAACTTTTCAAAAAATAATTTTTTACTGTCGCAAATTTTAAGTGCGCCAGGGATTGCCTTTTCTATAGTAAATTATTCAAAAAATAATTTTCAACTGTCGCAAATTTTAATTACGCCAGGGATTGCCTTTTATATAGTAAACTTTTCAAAAAATAATTTTTTACTGTCGCAAATTTTAATTACGCCAGGGATTGCCTTTTCTATAGTAAACTTTTCAAAAAATAATTTTCTACTGTCGCAAATTTTAATTACGCCAGGGATTGCCTTTTCTATAATAAATTATTCAAAAATAATTTTCAACTGTCGCAAATTTTAATTGCGCCAGGGATTGCCTTTTCTATAGTAAATTATTCAAAAAATAATTTTTTACTGTCGCAAATTTCAAATCCGCCAAGGATTGCCTTTTCTATAGTAAATTATTCAAAAAATAATTTTTTACTATCGGAAGTTTTAATTGCGCCAGGGATTGCCTTTTCTATAGTAAATTTTGCAAAAAAATAATTTTCAAATCTCGCAAATTTCAAATCCGCCAGGGATTGCCTTTTCTATAGTAAATTATTCAAAAAATAATTTTTTACTATCGCAAGTTTTAATTGCGCCAGGGATTGCCTTTTCTACAGTAAATTTTTCAAAATATTAATTTTTTACTGTCGCAAATTTTAAATATCCCAGGTATTGCCTTTTCTATAGTAAATTATTCAAAAAATAATTTTTTACTGTCGCAAATTTCAAATCCGCCAGGGATTGCCTTTTCTATAGTAAATTATTCAAAAAATAATTTTTTACTATCGCAAGTTTTAATTACGCCAGGGATTGCCTTTTCTATAGTAAATTTTGAAAAAAATAATTTTCAACTGTCGCAAATTTCAAATCCGCCAGGGATTGCCTTTTCTATAGTAAATTATTCAAAAAATAATTTTTTAACAGCGCAAGTTTTAATTGCGCCAGGGATTGCCTTTTCTATAGTAAATTTCTCAAAAAATAATTTTCTACTGTCGCAAATTTTAATTACGCCAGGGACTGCCTTTTCTATAGCAAATTATTCACAAAATAATTTTCAACTGTCGCAAATTTTAATTACGCCAGGGATTGCCTTCTCTATAGTAAATTATTCAAAAAATTATTTTTTACTGTCGCAAATTTTAAATACGCCAGGGATTGCCTTTTCTATAGTAAATTATTCAAAAAATAATTTTCAACTGTCGCAAATTTTAATTGCGCCAGGGATTGTCTTTTCTATAGTAAATTATTCAAAAAATAATTTTTTACTTTCGCAAGTTTCAATTGCGCCAGGGATTGCCTTTTCTATAGTAAACTTTTCAAAAATAATTTTCAACTGTCGCAAATTTCAAATCCGCCAGGGATTGCCTTTTCTATAGTAAATTATTCAAAAAATAATTTTATACTGTCGCAAATTTTAAGTGCGCCAGGGATTGCCTTTTCTATAGTAAATTATTCAAAAAATAATTTTCAACTGTCGCAAATTTTAATTGCGCCAGGGATTGCCTTTTCTATAGTAAATTATTCAAAAAATAATTTTCAACTGTCGCAAATTTTAAATACGCCAGGGATTGCCTTTTCTATAGTAAATTATTCAAAAAATAATTGTCAACTGTAGCAAATTTTAATTGCGCCAGGGATTGCCTTTTCTATAGTAAATTATTCAAAAAATAATTATCAACTGTCGCAAATTTTAATTGCGCCAGGGATTGCCTTTTCTATAGTAAATTATTCAAAAAATATTTTTCAACTGTCGCAAATTTTAATTACGCCAGGGATTGCCTTTTCTATAGTAAATTATTCAAAATATAATTTTCTACCATCGCAAATTTTAATTACGCCAGGGATTGCTTTTTCTGTAGTAAATTATTCAAAAAATAATTTTATACTGTCGCAAATTTTAATTACGCCAGGGATTGCCTTTTCTATAGTAAATTATTCAAAAAATTATTTTCTACTGTCGCAAATTTTAATTACGCCAGGGATTGCCTTTTCTATAGTAAGTTATTCAAAAAATAATTTTCTACTGTCGCAAATTTTAATTACGCGAGGGATTGCCTTTTCTATAGTTAATTATTCAAAAAATAATTTTCTACTGTCGCAAATTTTAATTACGCCAGGGATTGCCTTTTCTATAGTAAATTATTCAAAAAATAATTTTCTACTGTCGCAAATTTTAATTACGCCAGTGATTGCCTTTTCTATAGTAAATTATTCAAAAAATAATTTTCTACTGTCGCAAATTTTAATTGCGCCAGGGATTGCCTTTTCTATAGTAAATTATTCAAAAAATAATTTTTTACTGTCGCAAATTTCAAATCCGCCAGGGATTGCCTTTTCTATAGTAAATTATTCAAAAAATAATTTTCTACTGTCGCAAATTTTAATTACGCGAGGGATTGCCTTTTCTATAGTAAATTATTCAAAAAATAATTTTCTACTCTCGCAAATTTTAATTACGCCAGGGATTGCCTTTTCTATAGTAAATTTTGCAAAAAATAATTTTCAACTGTCGCAAATTTTAATTACGCCAGGGATTGCCTTTTCTATAGTAAACTTTTCAAAAAATAATTTTCAACGGTCGCAAATTTCAAATCCGCCAGGGATTGCCTTTTCTATAGTAAATTTTGCAAAAAATAATTTTCTACTGTCCCAAATTTTAATTACGCCAGGGATTGCCTTTTCTATAGTAAATTTCTCACAAATTAATTTTTTACTGTCGCAAATTTTAATTGCGCCAGGGATTGCCTTTTCTATAGTAAACTTTTCAAAAATAATTTTCTACTGTCGCAAATTTTAATTACGCCAGGGATTGCCTTTTCTATAGTAAATTATTCAAAAAATAATTTTCTACTGTCGCAAATTTTAATTGCGCCAGGGATTGCCTTTTCTACAGTAAATTTTTCAAAAATTAATTTTTTACTGTCGCAAATTTTAAATACGCCAGGTATTGCCTTTTCTATAGTAAATTATTCAAAAAATAATTTTCTACTGTCGCAAATTTTAAGTGCGCCAGGGATTGCCTTTTCTATAATAAATTATTCAAAAAATAATTTTTTACTGTCGCAAATTTTAAATATCCCAGGGATTGCCTTTTCTATAGTAAATTTCTCACAAATTAATTTTTTACTGTCGCAAATTTTAAATGCGCCAGGGATTGCCTTTTCTATAGTAAATTTTGCAAAAAATAACTTTTTACTCTCGCAAATTTTAATTGCGCCAGGGATTGCCTTTTCTATAGTAAATTATTCAAAAAATAATTTTCTACTGTCGCAAATTTTAATTACGCGAGGGATTGCCTTTTCTATAGTAAATTATTCAAAAAATAATTTTCTACTGTCGCAAATTTTAATTACGCCAGGGATTGCCTTTTCTATAGTAAATTTTGCAAAAAATAATTTTCAACTGTCGCAAATTTTAATTACGCCAGGGATTGCCTTTTCTATAGTAAACTTTTCAAAAAATAATTTTCAACGGTCGCAAATTTCAAATCCGCCAGGGATTGCCTTTTCTATAGTAAATTATTCAAAAAATAATTTTATACTGTCGCAAATTTTAAGTGCGCCAGGGATTGCCTTTTCTATAGTAAATTATTCAAAAAATAATTTTCAACTGTCGCAAATTTTAATTGCGCCAGGGATTGCCTTTTCTATAGTAAATTATTCAAAAAATAATTTTCAACTGTCGCAAATTTTAAATACGCCAGGGATTGCCTTTTCTATAGTAAATTATTCAAAAAATAATTTTCAACTGTAGCAAATTTTAATTGCGCCAGGGATTGCCTTTTCTATAGTAAATTATTCAAAAAATAATTTTCAACTGTCGCAAATTTTAATTGCGCCAGGGATTGCCTTTTCTATAGTAAATTATTCAAAAAATAATTTTCAACTGTCGCAAATTTTAATTACGCCAGGGATTGCCTTTTCTATAGTAAATTATTCAAAATATAATTTTCTACTATCGCAAATTTTAATTACGCCAGGGATTGCCTTTTCTATAGTAAATTATTCAAAAAATAATTTTCTACTGTCGCAAATTTTAATTACGCCAGGGATTGCCTTTTCTATAGTAAATTATTCAAAAAATAATTTTCTACTGTCGCAAATTTTAATTACGCCAGGGATTGCCTTTTCTATAGTAAGGTATTCAAAAAATAATTTTCTACTGTCGCAAATTTTAATTACGCGAGGGATTGCCTTTTCTATAGTTAATTATTCAAAAAATAATTTTCTACTGTCGCAAATTTTAATTACGCCAGGGATTGCCTTTTCTATAGTAAATTATTCAAAAAATAATTTTCTACTGTCGCAAATTTTAATTACGCCAGTGATTGCCTTTTCTATAGTAAATTATTCAAAAAATAATTTTCTACTGTCGCAAATTTTAATTGCGCCAGGGATTGCCTTTTCTATAGTAAATTATTCAAAAAATAATTTTTTACTGTCGCAAATTTCAAATCCGCCAGGGATTGCCTTTTCTATAGTAAATTATTCAAAAAATAATTTTTTACTGTCGCAAATTTTAAATGCGCCAGGGATTGCCTTTTCTGTAGTAAATTTTGCAAAAAATAACTTTTTACTCTCGCAAATTTTAATTGCGCCAGGGATTGCCTTTTCTATAGTAAATTATTCAAAAAATAATTTTTTACTGTCGCAAATTTTAAGTGCGCCAGGGATTGCCTTTTCTATAGTAAATTATTCAAAAAATAATTTTCAACTGTCGCAAATTTTAATTACGCCAGGGATTGCCTTTTCTATAGTAAATTATTCAAAAAATAATTTTCAACTGTCGCAAATTTTAATTACGCCAGGGATTGCCTTTTCTATAGTAAATTATTCAAAAAATAATTTTCTACTGTCGCAAGTTTTAATTGCCCCAGGGATTGCCTTTTCTATAGTAAATTATTCAAAAAATAATTTTCAACTCTCGCAAATTTTAATTACGCCAGGGATTGCCTTTTCTATAGTAAATTTTGCAAAAAAATAATTTTTTACTGTCGCAAATTTTAAATATCCCAGGGATTGCCTTTTATATAGTAAATTATTCAAAAAATAATTTTCTACTGTCGCAAATTTTAATTACGCCAGGGATTGCCTTTTCTATAGTAAATTTTCAAAAAATAATTTTTTACTGTCGCAAATTTTAAATACGCCAGGGATTGCCTTTTCTATAGTAAATTATTCAAAAAATAATTTTCAACTGTCGCAAATTTTAATTACGCCAGGGATTGCCTTTTCTATAGTAAAATATTCAAAAAATAATTTTCAACTGTCGCAAATTTTAATTACGCCAGGGATTGCCTTTTCTATAGTAAATTATTCAAAAAATAATTTTCAACTGTCGCAAATTTTAATTACGCCAGGGATTGCCTTTTCTATAGTAAATTATTCAAAAAATAATTTTTTACTGTCGCAAGTTTTAATTACGCCAGGGATTGCCTTTTCTATAGTAAATTTTTCAAGAAATGATTTTTTACTGTCGCAAATTTTAAATATCCCAGGGATTGCCTTTTCTATAGTAAACTTTTCAAAAAATAATTTTCTACTGTCACAAATTTTAATTACGCCAGGGATTGCCTTTTCTATAGTAAATTATTCAAAAAATAATTTTCTACTGTCGCAAATTTTAAATATCCCAGGGATTGCCTTTTCTATAGTAAATTATTCAAAAAATAATTTTTTACTGTCGCAAATTTTAAGTGCGTCAGGGTTGCCTTTTCTATAGTAAATTATTCGAAAAATAATTTTCAACTGTCGCAAATTTTAATTACGCCAGGGATTGCCTTTTCTATAGTAAACTTTTCAAAAAATAATTTTCTACTGTCGCAAATTTTAATTACGCCAGGGATTGCCTATTCTATAGTAAATTATTCAAAAAATAATTTTCAACTGTCGCAAATTTTAATTGCGCCAGGGATTGCCTTTTCTATAGTAAATTATTCAAAAAATAATTTTTTACTGTCGCAAATTTTAAGTGCGACAGGGATTGCCTTTTCTATAGTAAATTTTGCAAAAAATAATTTTCAACTGTCGCAAATTTTAATTACGCCAGGGATTGCCTTTTCTATAGTAAACTTTTCAAAAAATAATTTTCTACTGTCGCAAATTTTAATTACGCCAGGGATTGCCTTTTCTATAATAAATTATTCAAAAATAATTTTCAACTGTCGCTAATTTTAATTGCGCCAGGGATTGCCTTTTCCATAGTAAATTATTCAAAAAATAGTTTTTTACTATCGCAAGTTTTAATTGCGCCAGGGATTGTCTTTTCTATAGTAAATTTTGCAAAAAAATAATTTTCAAATGTCGCAAATTTCAAATCCGCCAGGGATTGCCTTTTCTATAGTAAATTATTCAAAAAATAATTTTTTACTATCGCAAGTTTTAATTGCGCCAGGGATTGCCTTTTCTACAGTAAATTTTTCAAAATATTAATTTTTTACTGTCGCAAATTTTAAATATCCCAGGTATTGCCTTTTCTATAGTAAATTATTCAAAAAATAATTTTTTACTGTCGCAAATTTCAAATCCGCCAGGGATTGCCTTTTCTATAGTAAATTATTCAAAAAATAATTTTTTACTATCGCAAGTTTTAATTGCGCCAGGGATTGCCTTTTCTATAGTAAATTTTGGAAAAAAATAATTTTCAACTGTCGCAAATTTCAAATCCGCCAGGGATTGCCTTTTCTATAGTAAATTATTCAAAAAATAATTTTTTACTATCGCAAGTTTTAATTGCGCCAGGGATTGCCTTTTCTATAGTAAATTTTTCAAAAAATAATTTTCTACTGTCGCAAATTTTAATTACGCCAGGGATTGCCTTTCCTATAGCAAATTATTCACAAAATAATTTTCAACTGTCGCAAATTTTAATTACGCCAGGGATTGCCTTTTCTATAGTAAATTATTCAAAAAATAATTTTCAACTGTCGCTAATTTTAATTGCGCCAGGGATTGCCTTTTCCATAGTAAATTATTCAAAAAATAATTTTTTACTATCGCAAGTTTTAATTGCGCCAGGGATTGTCTTTTCTATAGTAAATTTTGCAAAAAAATAATTTTCAAATGTCGCAAATTTCAAATCCGCCAGGGATTGCCTTTTCTATAGTAAATTATTCAAAAAATAATTTTTTACTATCGCAAGTTTTAATTGCGCCAGGTGCCTTTTCTATAGTAAATTTTTCAAAAAATAATTTTCTACTGTCGCAAATTTTAATTACGCCAGGGATTGCCTTTCCTATAGCAAATTATTCACAAAATAATTTTCAACTGTCGCAAATTTTAATTACGCCAGGGATTGCCTTTTCTATAGTAAATTATTCAAAAAATAATTTTTTACTTTCGCAAATTTTAAATACGCCAGGGATTGCCTTTTCTATAGTAAATTATTCAAAAAATAATTTTCAACTGTCGCAAATTTTAATTGCGCCAGGGATTGTCTTTTCTATAGTAAATTATTCAAAAAATAATATTTTACTGTCGCAAGTTTTAATTGCGCCAGGGATTGCCTTTTCTATAGTAAATTTTGCAAAAAAATAATTTTCAACTGTAGCAAATTTCAAATCCGCCAGGGATTGCCTTTTCTATAGTAAATTATTCAAAAAATAATTTTTTACTATCGCAAGTTTTAATTGCGCCAGGGATTGCCTTTTCTATAGTAAATTATTCAAAAAATAATTTCCTACTGTCGCAAATTTCAATTACGCCAGGGATTGCCTTTTCTATAGTAAATTATTCAAAAAATAATTTTCAACTGTCGCAAATTTTAATTACGCCAGGGATTGCCTTTTCTATAGTAAACTTTTCAAAAAATAATTTTCAACTGTCGCAAATTTCAAATCCGCCAGGGATTGCCTTTTCTATAGTAAATTATTCAAAAAATAATTTTCAAATGTCGCAAATTTCAAATCCGCCAGGGATTGCCTTTTCTATAGTAAATTATTCAAAAAATAATTTTTTACTATCGCAAGTTTTAATTGCGCCAGGGATTGCCTTTTCTATAGTAAATTATTCAAAAAATAATTTTTTACTGTCGCAAATTTTAATTACGCCAGGGATTGCCTTTTCTATAGTAAATTATTCAAAAAATAATTTTTTACTGTCGCAAATTTTAATTACGCCAGGGATTGCCTTTTCTATAGTAAATTATTCAAAAAATAATTTTCAACTGTCGCAAATTTTAATTGCGCCAGGGATTGCCTTTTCTATAGTAAATTATTCAAAAAATAATTTTCTACTGTCGCAAATTTTAATTTCGCCAGGGATTGCCTTTTCTATAGTAAATTATTCAAAAAATAATTTTCAACTGTCGCAAATTTTAATTACGCCAGGGATTGCCTTTTCTATAGTAAATTATTCAAAAAATAATTTTTTACTGTCGCAAATTTTAAATACGCCAGGGATTGCCTTTTCTATAGTAAATTATGCAAAAAATAATTTTCAACTGTCGCAAATTTTAATTGCGCCAGGGATTGCCTTTTCTATAGTAAATTATTCAAAAAATAATTTTTTACTGTCGCAAATTTTAAATAACCCAGGGATTGCCTTTTCTATAGTAAATTATTCAAAAAATAATTTTATACTGTCGCAAATTTTAAGTGCGCCAGGGATTGCCTTTTCTATAGTAAATTATTCAAAAAATAATTTTCAACTGTCGCAAATTTTAATTGCGCCAGGGATTGCCTTTTCTATAGTAAATTATTCAAAAAATAATTTTCAACTGTCGCAAATTTTAATTACGCCAGGGATTGCCTTTTCTATAGTAAATTATTCAAAATATAATTTTCTACTGTCGCAAATTTTAATTACGCCAGGGATTGCCTTTTCTATAGTAAATTATTCAAAAAATAATTTTCTACTGTCGCAAATTTTAATTACGCCAGGGATTGCCTTTTCTATAGTAAATTATTCAAAAAATAATTTTCTACTGTCGCAAATTTTAATTACGCCAGGGATTGCCTTTTCTATAGTGAATTATTCAAAAAATAATTTTCTACTGTCGCAAATTTTAATTACGCCAGGGATTGCCTTTTCTATAGTTAATTATTCAAAAAATAATTTTCTACTGTCGCAAATTTTAATTACGCCAGGGATTGCCTTTTCTATAGTAAATTATTCAAAAAATAATTTTCTACTGTCGCAAATTTTAATTACGCCAGGGATTGCCTTTTCTATAGTAAATTATTCAAAAAATAATTTTCTACTGTCGCAAATTTTAATTGCGCCAGGGATTGCCTTTTCTATAGTAAATTATTCAAAAAATAATTTTTTACTGTCGCAAAATTCAAATCCGCCAGTGATTGCCTTTTCTATAGTAAATTATTCAAAAAATAATTTTTTACTATCGCAAGTTTTAATTGCGCCAGGGATTGCCTTTTCTATAGTAAATTTTGTAAAAAAATAATTTTCAAATGTCGCAAATTTCAAATCCGCCAGGGATTGCCTTTTCTATAGTAAATTATTCAAAAAATAATTTTTTACTATCGCAAGTTTTAAGTGCGCCAGGGATTGCCTTTTCTACAGTAAATTTTTCAAAATATTAATTTTTTACTGTCGCAAATTTTAAATATCCCAGGTATTGCCTTTTCTATAGTAAATTATTCAAAAAATAATTTTTTACTGTCGCAAATTTCAAATCCGCCAGGGATTGCCTTTTCTATAGTAAATTATTCAAAAAATAATTTTTTACTATCGCAAGTTTTAATTGCGCCAGGGATTGCCTTTTCTATAGTAAATTTTGAAAAAAAATAATTTTCAACTGTCGCAAATTTCAAATCCGCCAGGGATTGCCTTTTCTATAGTAAATTATTCAAAAAATAATTTTTTACTATCGCAAGCTTTAATTGCGCCAGGGATTGCCTTTTCTATAGTAAACTTTTCAAAAAATAATTTTCAACTGTCGCAAATTTCAAATCCGCCAGGGATTGCCTTTTCTATAGTAAATTATTCAAAAAATAATTTTCAAATGTCGCAAATTTCAAATCCGTCAGGGATTGCCTTTTCTATAGTAAATTATTCAAAAAATAATTTTTTACTATCGCAAGTTTTAATTGCGCCAGGGATTGCCTTTTCCATAGTAAATTATTCAAAAAATCATTTTTTACTGTCGCAAATTTTAATTACGCCAGGGATTGCCTTTCCTATAGTAAATTATTCAAAAAATAATTTTTTACTGTCGCAAATTTTAATTACGCCAGGGATTGCCTTTTCTATAGTAAATTATTCAAAAAATAATTTTCAACTGTCGCAAATTTTAATTGCGCCAGGGATTGCCTTTTCTATAGTAAATTATTCAAAAAATAATTTTCTACTGTCGCAAATTTTAATTTCGCCAGGGATTGCCTTTTCTATAGTAAATTATTCAAAAAATAATTTTCAACTGTCGCAAATTTTAATTACGCCAGGGATTGCCTTTTCTATAGTAAATTATTCAAAAAATAATTTTTTACTGTCGCAAATTTTAAATACGCCAGGGATTGCCTTTTCTATAGTAAATTATGCAAAAAATAATTTTCAACTGTCGCAAATTTTAATTGCGCCAGGGATTGCCTTTTCTATAGTAAATTATTCAAAAAATAATTTTTTACTGTCGCAAATTTTAAATATCCCAGGGATTGCCTTTTCTATAGTAAATTATTCAAAAAATAATTTTATACTGTCGCAAATTTTAAGTGCGCCAGGGATTGCCTTTTCTATAGTAAATTATTCAAAAAATAATTTTCAACTGTCGCAAATTTTAATTGCGCCAGGCATTGCCTTTTCTATAGTAAATTATTCAAAAAATAATTTTCAACTGTCGCAAATTTTAAATACGCCAGCGATTGCCTTTTCTATAGTAAATTATTCAAAAAATAATTTTCAACTGTCGCAAATTTTAATTGCGCCAGGGATTGCCTTTTCTATAGTAAATTATTCAAAAAATACTTTTCAACTGTCGCAAATTTTAATTGCACCAGGTATTGCCTTTTCTATAGTAAATTATTCAAAAAATAATTTTCAACTGTCGCAAATTTTAATTACGCCAGGGATTGCCTTTTCTATAGTAAATTATTCAAAATATAATTTTCTACTGTCGCAAATTTTAATTACGTCAGGGATTGCCTTTTCTATAGTAAATTATTCAAAAAATAATTTTCTACTGTCGCAAATTTTAATTACGCCAGGGATTGCCTTTTCTATAGTAAATTATTCAAAAAATAATTTTCTACTGTCGCAAATTTTAATTACGCCAGGGATTGCCTTTTCTATAGTGAATTATTCAAAAAATAATTTTCTACTGTCGCAAATTTTAATTACGCCAGGGATTGCCTTTTCTATAGTTAATTATTCAAAAAATAATTTTCTACTGTCGCAAATTTTAATTACGCCAGGGATTGCCTTTTCTATAGTAAATTATTCAAAAAATAATTTTCTACTGTCGCAAATTTTAATTACGCCAGGGATTGCCTTTTCTATAGTAAATTATTCAAAAAATAATTTTCTACTGTCGCAAATTTTAATTGCGCCAGGTATTGCCTTTTCTATAGTAAATTATTCAAAAAATAATTTTTTACTGTCGCAAATTTCAAATCCGCCAGGCATTGCCTTTTCTATAGTAAATTATTCAAAAAATAATTTTTTACTATCGCAAGTTTTAATTGCGCCAGGAATTGCCTTTTCTATAGTAAATTTTGCAAAAAAATAATTTTCAAATGTCGCAAATTTCAAATCCGCCAGAGATTGCCTTTTCTATAGTAAATTATTCAAAAAATAATTTTTTACTATCGCAAGTTTTAATTGCGCCAGGGATTGCCTTTTCTACAGTAAATTTTTCAAAATATTAATTTTTTACTGTCGCAAATTTTAAATATCCCAGGTATTGCCTTTTCTATAGTAAATTATTCAAAAAATTATTTTTTACTGTCGCAAATTTCAAATCCGCCAGGGATTGCCTTTTCTATAGTAAATTATTCAAAAAATAATTTTTTACTATCGCAAGTTTTAATTGCGCCAGGGATTGCCTTTTCTATAGTAAATTTTGAAAAAAAATAATTTTCAACTGTCGCAAATTTCAAATCCGCCAGGGATTGCCTTTTCTATAGTAAATTATTCAAAAAATAATTTTTTACTATCGCAAGTTTTAATTGCGCCAGGGATTGCCTTTTCTATAGTAAATTATTCAAAAAATAATTTTCTACTGTCGCAAATTTTAATTACGCCAGGGATTGCCTTTTCTATAGCAAATTATTCACAAAATAATTTTCAACTATCGCAAATTTTAATTACGCCAGGGATTGCCTTTTCTATAGTAAATTATTCAAAAAATGATTTTTTACTGTCGCAAATTTTAAATACGCCAGGGATTGCCTTTTCTATAGTTAATTATTCAAAAAATAATTTTCAACTGTCGCAAATTTTAATTGCGCCAGGGATTGTCTTTTCTATAGTAAATTATTCAAAAAATAATTTTTTACTGTCGCAAGTTTTAATTGCCCCAGGGATTGCCTTTTCTATAGTAAATTTTGCAAAAAAATAATTTTCAACTGTAGCAAATTTCAAATCCGCCAGGGATTGTCTTTTCTATAGTAAATTATTCAAAAAATAATTTTTTACTATCGCAAGTTTTAATTGCGCCAGGGATTGCCTTTTCTGTAGTAAATTATTCAAAAAATAATTTTCTACTGTCGCAAATTTTAATTACGCCAGGTATTGCCTTTTCTATAGTAAATTATTCAAAAAATAATTTTCAACTGTCGCAAATTTTAATTACGCCAGGGATTGCCTTTTCTATAGTAAACTTTTCAAAAAATAATTTTCAACTGTCGCAAATTTCAAATCCGCCAGGGATTGCCTTTTCTATAGTAAATTATTCAAAAAATAATTTTCAAATGTCGCAAATTTCAAATCCGCCAGGGATTGCCTTTTCTATAGTAAATTATTCAAAAAATAATTTTTTACTATCGCAAGTTTTAATTGCGACAGGGATTGCCTTTTCTATAGTAAATTATTCAAAAAATAATTTTTTACTGTCGCAAATTTTAATTACGCCAGGGATTGCCTTTTCTATAGTAAATTATTCAAAAAATAATTTTTTACTGTCGCAAATTTTAATTACGCCAGGGATTGCCTTTTCTATAGTAAATTATTCAAAAAATAATTTTCAACTGTCGCAAATTTTAATTGCGCCAGGCATTGCCTTTTCTATAGTAAATTATTCAAAAAATAATTTTCTACTGTCGCAAATTTTAATTACGCCAGGGATTGCCTTTTCTATAGTAAATTATTCAAAAAATAATTTTCAACTGTCGCAAATTTTAATTACGCCAGGGATTGCCTTTTCTATCGTAAATTATTCACAAAATAATTTTTTACTGTCGCAAATTTTAAATACGCCAGGGATTGCCTTTTCTATAGTAAATTATGCAAAAAATAATTTTCAACTGTCGCAAATTTTAATTGCGCCAGGGATTGCCTTTTCTATAGTAAATTATTCAAAAAATAATTTTTTACTGTCGCAAATTTTAAATCCGCCAGGGATTGCCTTTTCTATAGTAAATTATTCAAAAAATAATTTTTTACTATCGCAAGTTTTAATTGCGCCAGGGATTGCCTTTTCTATAGTAAATTTTGAAAAAAAATAATTTTCAACTGTCGCAAATTTCAAATCCGCCAGGGATTGCCTTTTCTATAGTAAATTATTCAAAAAATAATTTTTTACTATCGCAAGCTTTAATTGCGCCAGGGATTGCCTTTTCTATAGTAAACTTTTCAAAAAATAATTTTCAACTGTCGCAAATTTTAATTACGCCAGGGATTGCCTTTTCTATCGTAATAATTTTATACTGTCGCAAATTTTAATTACGCCAGGGATTGCCTTTTCTATAGTAAATTATTCAAAAAATAATTTTCAACTGTCGCAAATTTTAAATCCGCCAGGGATTGCCTTTTCTATAGTAAATTATTCAAAAAATAATTTTTTACTGTCGCAAATTTTAATTACGCCAGGGATTGCCTTTTCTATAGCAAAATTATTCAAAAAATAATTTTATACTGTCGCAAATTTCAAAACCGCCAGGGATTGCCTTTTCTATAGTAAATTATTCAAAAAATAATTTTTTACTATCGCAAGTTTTAATTGCGCCAGGGATTGCCTTTTCTACAGTAAATTATTCAAAAAATAATTTTCAACTGTCGCAAATTTTAATTGCGCCAGGGATTGCCTTTTCTTTAGTAAATTATTCAAAAAATAATTTTCAACTGTCGCAAATTTTAATTACGCCAGAGATTGCCTTTTCTATAGTAAATTATTCAAAAAATAATTTTATACTGTCGCAAATTTTAAATACGCCAGGGATTGCCTTTTCTATAGTAAATTATTCAAAAAATTATTTTCAACTGTCGCAAATTTTAATTACGCCAGGGATTGCCTTTTCTATAGTAAATTACTCAAAAAATAATTTTTTACTGTCGCAAATTTTCTAATCCGCCAGGGATTGCCTTTTCAATAGTAAATTATTCAAAAAGTAATTTTATACTGTCGCAAATTTTAATTGTGCCAGGGATTGCCTTTTCTATAGTAAATTATTCAAAAAATAATTTTTTACTGTCGCAAATTTTAAGTGCGCCAGGGATTGCTTTTTCTATAGTAAATTTTTCAAAAAATAATTTTTTACTGTCGCAAATTTTAATTGCGCCAGGGATTGCCTTTTCTATAGTAAATTATTCAAAAAATAATTTTCTACTGTCGCAAATTTTAATTACGCCAGGGATTGCCTTTTCTATAGTAAATTATCCAAAAAATAATTTTCTACTGTCGCAAATTTTAATTACGCCAGGGATTGCCTTTTCTATAGTAAATTATTCAAAAAATAATTTTTTACTGTCCCAAATTTTAAGTGCGCCAGGGATTGCCTTTTCTATAGTAAATTATTCAAAAAATAATTTTCAACTGTCGCAAATTTTAATTGCGCCAGGGATTGCCTATTCTATAGTAAATTATTCAAAAAATAATTTTCAACTGTCGCAAATTTTAATTGCGCCAGGGATTACCTTTTCTATAGTAAATTATTCAAAAAATAATTTTCAACTGCCGCAAATTTTAATTGCGCCAGGGATTGCCTTTTCTATAGTAAATTATTCAAAAAATAATTTTCAACTGTCGCAAATTTTAATTGCGCCAGGGATTGCCTTTTCTATAGTAAATTATTCAAAAAATAATTTTCAACTGTCGCAAATTTTAATTGCGCCAGGGATTGCCTTTTCTATAGTAAATTATTCAAAAAATAATTTTCTACTGTCGCAAATTTCAAATCCGCCAGGGATTGCCTTTTCTATAGTAAATTTTTCAAAAAATAATTTTCTACTGTCGCAAATTTTAATTACGCCAGGGATTGCCTTTTCTATAGTAAATTATTCAAAAAATAATCTTCAACTGTCGCAAATTTTAATTGCGCCAGGGATTGCCTTTTCTATAGTAAATTATTCAAAAAATAACTTTCAACTGTCGCAAATTTTAATTGCGCCAGGGATTGCCTTTTCTATAGTAAATTATTCAAAAAATAATTCTATACTGTCGCAAATTTTATTTACGCCAGGGATTGCCTTTTCTATAGTAAATTATTCAAAAAATAATTTTCAACTCTCGCAAATTTTAATTGCGCCAGGGATTGCCTTTTCTATAGTAAATTATTCAAAAATAATTTTCAACTGTCGCAAATTTTAATTACGCCAGGGATTGCCTTTTCTATAGTAAATTATTCAAAAAATAATTTTTTACTGTCGCAAATTTTTAGTGCGCCAGGGATTGCCTTTTATATAGTAAATTATTCAAAAAATAATTTTCAACTGTCGCAAATTTTAATTGCGCCAGGGATTGCCTTTTCTATAGTAAATTATTCAAAAAATAATTTTCAACTGTCGCAAATTTTAATTGCGCCAGGGATTACCTTTTCTATAGTAAATTATTCAAAAAATAATTCTCAACTGTCGCAAATTTTAATTGCGCCAGGGATTGCCTTTTCTATAGTAAATTATTCAAAAAATAATTTTATACTGTCGCAAATTTTAATTACGCCAAGTATTGCCTTTTCTATAGTAAATTATTCAAAAAATAATTTTTTACTGTCGCACATTTTAAATGCGCCAGGGATTCCCTTTTCTATAGTAAATTATTCAAAAAATTATGTTATACTGTCGCAAATTTTAATTACGCCAGGGATTGCCTTTTCTATAGTAAATTATTCAAAAAATAATTTCTTACTGTCGCAAATTTTAAATATCCCAGGGATTGCCTTTTCTATAGTAAATTATTCAAAAAATAATTTTCAACTGTCGCAAATTTTAAATAGGCCAGGGATTGCCTTTTCTATAGTAAATTATTCAAAAAATAATTTTCTACTGTCGCAAATTTTAATTACGCCAGGGATTGCCTTTTCTATAGTAAATTATTCAAAAAATAATTTTTTACTGTCGCAAATTTTAAGTGCGCCAGGGATTGCCTTTTCTATAGTAAATTATTCAAAAAATAATTTTATACTTTCGCAAATTTTAATTACGCCAGGGATTGCCTTTTCTATAGTAAATTATTCAAAAAATAATTTTCTACTGTCGCAAATTTTAATTACGCCAGGTATTGCCTTTTCTATAGTAAATTATTCAAAAAATAATTTTCTACTGTCGCAAATTTTAATTACGCCAGGGATTGCCTTTTCTATAGTAAATTATTCAAAAAATAATTTTCAACTGTCGCAAATTTTAATTACGCCAGGGATTGCCTTTTCTATAGTAAATTATTCAAAAAATAATTTTATACTGTCGCAAATTTTAATTACGCCAGGGATTGCCTTTTCTATAGTAAATCATTCAAAAAATAATTTTCAACTGTCGCAAATTTTAATTGCGCCAGGGATTGCCTTTTCTATAGTAAATTATTCAAAAAATAATTTTTTACTGTCGCAAATTTCAAATCCGCCAGGGATTGCCTTTTCTATAGTAAATTTTTCAAGAAATAATTTTTTACTGTCGCAAATTTTAAATATCCCAGGGATTGCCTTTTCTATAGTAAATTATTCAAAAAATAATTTTCTACTGTCGCAATTTTAATTACGCCAGGGATTGCCTTTTCTATAGTAAATTATTCAAAAAATAATTTTCTACTGTCGCAAATTTTAATTACGCCAGGGATTGCCTTTTCTATAGTAAATTATTCAAAAAATAATTTTCTACTGTCGCAAATTTTAATTACGCCAGGGATTGCCTTTTCTATAGTAAATTATTCAAAAAATAATTTTCTACTGTCGCAAATTTTAATTACGCCAGGGATTGCCTTTTCTATAGTAAATTATTCAAAAAATAATTTTCAACTGTCGCAAATTTTAATTACGCCAGGGATTGCCTTTTCTATAGTAAATTATTCAAAAAATAATTTTCAACTGTCGCAAATTTTAATTACGCCAGGAATTGCCTTTTCTATAGTAAATTATTCAAAAAATAATTTTTTACTGTCGCAAATTTTAATTACGCCAGGGATTGCCTTTTCTATAATAAATTATTCAAAAAATAATTTTTTACTGTCGCAAATTTTAATTACGCCAGGGATTGCCTTTTCTATAGTAAATTATTCAAAAAATAATTTTATACTGTCGCAAATTTTAATTACGCCAGGGATTGCCTTTTCTATAGTAAATTATTCAAAAAATAATTTCTTACTGTCGCAAATTTTAAATACGCCAGGGATTGCCTTTTCTATAGTAAATTATTCAAAAAATAATTTTCAACTGTCGCAAATTTTAAATACGCCAGGGATGGCCTTTTCTATAGTAAATTATTCAAAAAATAATTTTCAACTGTCGCAAATTTTAATTACGCCAGGGATTGCCTTTTCTATAGTAAATTATTCAAAAAATAATTTTCTACTGTCGCAAATTTTAATTACGCCAGGGATTGCCTTTTCTATAGTAAATTATTCAAAAAATAATTTTCTACTGTCGCAAATTTTAATTACGCCAGGGATTGCCTTTTCTATAGTAAATTATTCAAAAAATAATTTTCAACTGTCGCAAATTTTAATTACGCCAGGGATTGCCTTTTCTATAGTAAATTATTCAAAAAATAATTTTTTACTCTCGCAAATTTTAATTAAGCCAGGGATTGCCTTTTCTATAGTAAATTATTCAAAAAATAATTTTCAACTGTCGCAAATTTTAAATAGGCCAGGGATTGCCTTTTCTATAGTAAATTATTCAAAAAATAATTTTCAACTGTCGCAAATTTTAAATAGGCCAGGGATTGCCTTTTCTATAGTAAATTATTCAAAAAATAATTTTCTACTGTCGCAAATTTTAATTACGCCAGGGATTGCCTTTTCTATAGTAAATTATTCAAAAAATAATTTTTTACTGTCGCAAATTTTAAGTGCTCCAGGGATTGCCTTTTCTATAGTAAATTATTCAAAAAATAATTTTATACTTTCGCAAATTTTAATTACGCCAGGGATTGCCTTTTCTATAGTAAATTATTCAAAAAATAATTTTCTACTGTCGCAAATTTTAATTACGCCAGGTATTGCCTTTTCTATAGTAAATTATTCAAAAAATAATTTTCTACTGTCGCAAATTTTAATTACGCCAGGGATTGCCTTTTCTATAGTAAATTATTCAAAAAATAATTTTCAACTGTCGCAAATTTTAATTACGCCAGGGATTGCCTTTTCTATAGTAAATTATTCAAAAAATAATTTTATACTGTCGCAAATTTTAATTACGCCAGGGATTGCCTTTTCTATAGTAAATCATTCAAAAAATAATTTTCAACTGTCGCAAATTTTAATTGCGCCAGGGATTGCCTTTTCTATAGTAAATTATTCAAAAAATAATTTTTTACTGTCGCAAATTTCAAATCCGCCAGGGATTGCCTTTTCTATAGTAAATTTTTCAAGAAATAATTTTTTACTGTCGCAAATTTTAAATATCCCAGGGATTGCCTTTTCTATAGTAAATTATTCAAAAAATAATTTTCTACTGTCGCAATTTTAATTACGCCAGGGATTGCCTTTTCTATAGTAAATTATTCAAAAAATAATTTTCTACTGTCGCAAATTTTAATTACGCCAGGGATTGCCTTTTCTATAGTAAATTATTCAAAAAATAATTTTCTACTGTCGCAAATTTTAATTACGCCAGGGATTGCCTTTTCTATAGTAAATTATTCAAAAAATAATTTTCAACTGTCGCAAATTTTAATTACGCCAGGGATTGCCTTTTCTATAGTAAATTATTCAAAAAATAATTTTCTACTGTCGCAAATTTTAATTACGCCAGGGATTGCCTTTTCTATAGTAAATTATTCAAAAAATAATTTTCAACTGTCGCAAATTTTAATTACGCCAGGGATTGCCTTTTCTATAGTAAATTATTCAAAAAATAATTTTCAACTGTCGCAAATTTTAATTACGCCAGGAATTGCCTTTTCTATAGTAAATTATTCAAAAAATAATTTTCAACTGTCGCAAATTTTAATTACGCCAGGGATTGCCTTTTCTATAGTAAATTATTCAAAAAATAATTTTATACTTTCGCAAATTTTAATTACGCCAGGGATTGCCTTTTCTATAGTAAATTATTCAAAAAATAATTTTCTACTGTCGCAAATTTTAATTACGCCAGGTATTGCCTTTTCTATAGTAAATTATTCAAAAAATAATTTTCTACTGTCGCAAATTTTAATTACGCCAGGGATTGCCTTTTCTATAGTAAATTATTCAAAAAATAATTTTCAACTGTCGCAAATTTTAATTACGCCAGGGATTGCCTTTTCTATAGTAAATTATTCAAAAAATAATTTTATACTGTCGCAAATTTTAATTACGCCAGGGATTGCCTTTTCTATAGTAAATCATTCAAAAAATAATTTTCAACTGTCGCAAATTTTAATTGCGCCAGGGATTGCCTTTTCTATAGTAAATTATTCAAAAAATAATTTTTTACTGTCGCAAATTTCAAATCCGCCAGGGATTGCCTTTTCTATAGTAAATTTTTCAAGAAATAATTTTTTACTGTCGCAAATTTTAAATATCCCAGGGATTGCCTTTTCTATAGTAAATTATTCAAAAAATAATTTTCTACTGTCGCAATTTTAATTACGCCAGGGATTGCCTTTTCTATAGTAAATTATTCAAAAAATAATTTTCTACTGTCGCAAATTTTAATTACGCCAGGGATTGCCTTTTCTATAGTAAATTATTCAAAAAATAATTTTCTACTGTCGCAAATTTTAATTACGCCAGGGATTGCCTTTTCTATAGTAAATTATTCAAAAAATAATTTTCAACTGTCGCAAATTTTAATTACGCCAGGGATTGCCTTTTCTATAGTAAATTATTCAAAAAATAATTTTCTACTGTCGCAAATTTTAATTACGCCAGGGATTGCCTTTTCTATAGTAAATTATTCAAAAAATAATTTTCAACTGTCGCAAATTTTAATTACGCCAGGGATTGCCTTTTCTATAGTAAATTATTCAAAAAATAATTTTCAACTGTCGCAAATTTTAATTACGCCAGGAATTGCCTTTTCTATAGTAAATTATTCAAAAAATAATTTTCAACTGTCGCAAATTTTAATTACGCCAGGAATTGCCTTTTCTATAGTAAATTATTCAAAAAATAATTTTCAACTGTCGCAAATTTTAATTACGCCAGGGATTGCCTTTTCTATAGTAAATTATTCAAAAAATAATTTTCTACTGTCGCAAATTTTAATTACGCCAGGGATTGCCTTTTCTATAGTAAATTATTCAAAAAATAATTTTCAACTGTCGCAAATTTTAATTACGCCAGGGATTGCCTTTTCTATAGTAAATTATTCAAAAAATAATTTTCAACTGTCGCAAATTTTAATTACGCCAGGAATTGCCTTTTCTATAGTAAATTATTCAAAAAATAATTTTCTACTGTCGCAAATTTTAATTACGCCAGGGATTGCCTTTTCTATAGTAAATTATTCAAAAAATAATTTTCTACTGTCGCAAATTTTAATTACGCCAGGGATTGCCTTTTCTATAGTAAATTATTCAAAAAATAATTTTCAACTGTCGCAAATTTTAATTACGCCAGGGATTGCCTTTTCTATAGTAAATTATTCAAAAAATAATTTTTTACTCTCGCAAATTTTAATTAAGCCAGGGATTGCCTTTTCTATAGTAAATTATTCAAAAAATAATTTTCAACTCTCGCAAATTTTAATTACGCCAGGGATTGCCTTTTCTATAGTAAATTATTCAAAAAATGATTTTCTACTGTCGCAAATTTTAATTACGCCAGGGATTGCCTTTTCTATAGTAAATTATTCAAAAAATAATTTTCAACTGTCGCAAATTTTAATTACGCCAGGGATTGCCTTTTCTATAGTAAATTATTTAAAAAAATAATTTTATACTGTCGCAAATTTTAATTACGCCAGGGATTGCCTTTTCTATAGTAAATTATTCAAAAAATAATTTTTTACTGTCGCAAATTTTAATTACGCCAGGGATTGCCTTTTCTATAGTAAATTATTCAAAAAATAATTTTCAACTGTCGCAAATTTTAATTGCGCCAGGGATTGCCTTTTTTATAGTAAATTATTCAAAAAATAATTTTCAACTGTCGCAAATTTCAATTGCGCCAGGGATTGCCTTTTCTATAGTAAATTATTCAAAAAATAATTTTATACTGTCGCAAATTTTAATTACGCCAGGGATTGCGTATTCTATAGTAAATTATTCAAAAAATAATTTTTTACTGTCGCAAATTTTAAGTGCGCCAGGGATTGCATTTTCTATAGTAAATTATTCAAAAAATAATTTTATACTGTCGCAAATTTTAATTACGCCAGGGATTGCCTTTTCTATAGTAAATTATTCAAAAAATAATTTCTTACTGTCGCAAATTTTAAATACGCCAGGGATTGCCTTTTCTATAGTAAATTATTAAAAAAATAATTTTCAACTGTCGCAAATTTTAAATACGCCAGGGATTGCCTTTTCTATAGTAAATTATTCAAAAAATAATTTTCTACTGTCGCAAATTTTAATTACGCCAGGGATTGCCTTTCTATAGTAAATTATTCAAAAAATAATTTTCAACTGTCGCAAATTTTAATTGCGCCAGGGATTGCCTTTTCTATAGTAAATTATTCAAAAAATACTTTTCAACTGTCGCAAATTTTAATTTCGCCAGGGATTGCCTTTTCTATAGTAAATTATTCAAAAAATAATTTTCAACTGTCGCAAATTTTAATTGCGCCACGGATTGCCTTTTCTATAGTAAATTATTCAAAAAATAATTTTCTACTGTCGCAAATTTTAATTACGCCAGGGATTGCCTTTTCTATAGTAAATTATTCAAAAAATAATTTTCTACTGTCGCAAATTTTAATTACGCCAGGGATTGCCTTTTCTATAGTAAATTATTCAAAAAATAATTTTCTACTGTCGCAAATTTTAATTACGCCAGGGATTGCCTTTTCTATAGTAAATTATTCAAAAAATATTTTTCAACTGTCGCAAATTTTAATTGCGCCAGGGATTGCCTTTTCTATAGTAAATTATTCAAAAAATAATTTTCTACTGTCGCAAATTTTAATTACGCCAGGGATTGCCTTTTCTATAGTAAATTATTCAAAAAATAATTTTCTACTGTCGCAAATTTTAATTACGCCAGGGATTGCCTTTTCTATAGTAAATTATTCAAAAAATAATTTTCTACTGTCGCAAATTTTAATTACGCCAGGGATTGCCTTTTCTATAGTAAATTATTCAAAAAATAATTTTTTACTGTCGCAAATTTTAAGTGCGCCAGGGATTGCCTTTTCTATAGTAAATTATTCAAAAAATAATTTTCTACTGTCGCAAATTTTAAGTGCGCCAGGGATTGCCTTTTCTATAGTAAATTATTCAAAAAATAATTTTCTACTGTCGCAAATTTTAATTACGCCAGGGATTACCTTTTCTATAGTAAATTATTCAAAAAATAATTTTCTACTGTCGCAAATTTTAATTGCGCCAGGGATTGCCTTTTCTATAGTAAATTTCTCACGAAATAATTTTCAACTGTCGCAAATTTTAATTACGCCAGGGATTGCCTTTTCTATAGTAAATTATTCAAAAAATAATTTTTTACTGTCGCAAATTTTAATTGCGCCAGGGATTGCCTTTTCTATAGTAAATTATTCAAAAAATAATTTTATACTGTCGCAAATTTTAATTGCGCCAGGGATTGCCTTTTCTACAGTAAATTATTCAAAAAATAATTTTTTACTATCGCAAGTTTTAATTGCGCCAGGGATTGCCTTTTCTATAGTAAATTATTCAAAAAATACTTTTCAACTGTCGCAAATTTTAATTTCGCCAGGGATTGCCTTTTCTATAGTAAATTATTCAAAAAATAATTTTCAACTGTCGCAAATTTTAATTGCGCCACGGATTGCCTTTTCTATAGTAAATTATTCAAAAAATAATTTTCTACTGTCGCAAATTTTAATTACGCCAGGGATTGCCTTTTCTATAGTAAATTATTCAAAAAATAATTTTCTACTGTCGCAAATTTTAATTACGCCAGGGATTGCCTTTTCTATAGTAAATTATTCAAAAAATAATTTTCTACTGTCGCAAATTTTAATTACGCCAGGGATTGCCTTTTCTATAGTAAATTATTCAAAAAATATTTTTCAACTGTCGCAAATTTTAATTGCGCCAGGGATTGCCTTTTCTATAGTAAATTATTCAAAAAATAATTTTCTACTGTCGCAAATTTTAATTACGCCAGGGATTGCCTTTTCTATAGTAAATTATTCAAAAAATAATTTTTTACTGTCGCAAATTTTAATTGCGCCAGGGATTGCCTCTTCTATAGTAAATTTCTCACAAAATAATTTTTTACTGTCGCAAATTTTAATCACGCCAGGTATTGCCTTTTCTATAGTAAATTATTCAAAAAATAATTTTCTACTGTCGCAAATTTTAATTACGCCAGGGATTGCCTTTTCTATAGTAAATTATTCAAAAAATAATTTTCTACTGTCGCAAATTTTAATTACGCCAGGGATTGCCTTTTCTATAGTAAATTATTCAAAAAATATTTTTCAACTGTCGCAAATTTTAATTGCGCCAGGGATTGCCTTTTCTATAGTAAATTATTCAAAAAATAATTTTCTACTGTCGCAAATTTTAATTACGCCAGGGATTGCCTTTTCTATAGTAAATTATTCAAAAAATAATTTTCTACTGTCGCAAATTTTAATTACGCCAGGGATTGCCTTTTCTATAGTAAATTATTCAAAAAATACTTTTCAACTGTCGCAAATTTTAATTGCGCCAGGGATTGCCTTTTCTATAGTAAATTATTCAAAAAATAATTTTCTACTGTCGCAAATTTTAATTGCGCCAGGGATTGCCTTTTCTATAGTAAATTATTCAAAAAATAATTTTCTACTGTCGCAAATTTTAATTACGCCAGGGATTGCCTTTTCTATAGTAAATTATTCAAAAAATAATTTTCTACTGTCGCAAATTTTAAGTGCGCCAGGGATTGCCTTTTCTATAGTAAATTATTCAAAAAATAATTTTCTACTGTCGCAAATTTTAATTACGCCAGGGATTAACTTTTCTATAGTAAATTATTCAAAAAATAATTTTCTACTGTCGCAAATTTTAATTGCGCCAGGGATTGCCTTTTCTATAGTAAATTTCTCACGAAATAATTTTCAACTGTCGCAAATTTTAATTACGCCAGGGATTGCCTTTTCTATAGTAAATTATTCAAAAAATAATTTTTTACTGTCGCAAATTTTAATTGCGCCAGGGATTGCCTTTTCTATAGTAAATTATTCAAAAAATAATTTTATACTGTCGCAAATTTTAATTGCGCCAGGGATTGCCTTTTCTACAGTATATTATTCAAAAAATAATTTTCTACTGTCGCAAATTTTAATTACGCCAGGGATTGCCTTTTCTATAGTAAATTATTCAAAAAATAATTTTCTACTGTCGCAAATTTTAATTGCGCCAGGGATTGCCTTTTCTATAGTAAATTATTCAAAAAATAATTTTCTACTGTCGCAAATTTTAATTACGCCAGGGATTGCCTTTTCTATAGTAAATTATTCAAAAAATAATTTTCTACTGTCGCAAATTTTAAGTGCGCCAGGGATGGCCTTTTCTATAGTAAATTATTCAAAAAATAATTTTCTACTGTCGCAAATTTTAATTACGCCAGGGATTACCTTTTCTATAGTAAATTATTCAAAAAATAATTTTCTACTGTCGCAAATTTTAATTGCGCCAGGGATTGCCTTTTCTATAGTAAATTTCTCACGAAATAATTTTTTACTGTCGCAAATTTTAATCACGCCAGGTATTGCCTTTTCTATAGTAAATTATTCAAAAAATAATTTTCTACTGTCGCAAATTTTAATTGCGCCACGGATTGCCTTTTCTATAGTAAATTATTCAAAAAATAATTTTCTACTGTCGCAAATTTTAATTACGCCAGGGATTGCCTTTTCTATAGTAAATTATTCAAAAATAATTTTCTACTGTCGCAAATTTTAATTACGCCAGGGATTGCCTTTTCTATAGTAAATTATTCAAAAAAATAATTTTCTACTGTCGCAAATTTTAAGTGCGCCAGGGATTGCCTTTTCTATAGTAAATTATTCAAAAAATAATTTTCTACTGTCGCAAATTTTAATTACGCCAGGGATTACCTTTTCTATAGTAAATTATTCAAAAAATAATTTTCTACTGTCGCAAATTTTAATTGCGCCAGGGATTGCCTCTTCTATAGTAAATTTCTCACAAAATAATTTTTTACTGTCGCAAATTTTAATCACGCCAGGTATTGCCTTTTCTATAGTAAATTATTCAAAAAATAATTTTCTACTGTCGCAAATTTTAATTGCGCCACGGATTGCCTTTTCTATAGTAAATTATTCAAAAAATAATTTTCTACTGTCGCAAATTTTAATTACGCCAGGGATTGCCTTTTCTATAGTAAATTATTCAAAAATAATTTTCTACTGTCGCAAATTTTAATTACGCCAGGGATTGCTTTTCTATAGTAAATTATTCAAAAAATAATTTTCTACTGTCGCAAATTTTAATTACGCCAGGGATTGCCTTTTCTATAGTAAATTATTCAAAAATATTTTTCAACTGTCGCAAATTTTAATTGCGCCAGGGATTGCCTTTTCTATAGTAAATTATTCAAAAAAATAATTTTCTACTGTCGCAAATTTTAATTACGCCAGGGATTGCCTTTTCTATAGTAAATTATTCAAAAAATAATTTTCTACTGTCGCAAATTTTAATTACGCCAGGGATTGCCTTTTCTATAGTAAATTATTCAAAAAATAATTTTCTACTGTCGCAAATTTTAATTGCGCCAGGGATTGCCTTTTCTATAGTAAATTATTCAAAAAATAATTTTCTACTGTCGCAAATTTTAATTACGCCAGGGATTGCCTTTTCTATAGTAAATTATTCAAAAAATAATTTTCTAATGTCGCAAATTTTAAGTGCGCCAGGGATTGCCTTTTCTATAGTAAATTATTCAAAAAATAATTTTCTACTGTCGCAAATTTTAATTACGCCAGGGATTACCTTTTCTATAGTAAATTATTCAAAAAATAATTTTCTACTGTCGCAAATTTTAATTGCGCCAGGGATTGCCTTTTCTATAGTAAATTTCTCACGAAATAATTTTCAACTGTCGCAAATTTTAATTACGCCAGGGATTGCCTTTTCTATAGTAAATTATTCAAAAAAAAAATTTTTACTGTCGCAAATTTTAATTGCGCCAGGGATTGCCTTTTCTATAGTAAATTATTCAAAAAATAATTTTATACTGTCGCAAATTTTAATTGCGCCAGGGATTGCCTTTTCTGCAGTAAATTATTCAAAAAATAATTTTTTACTATCGCAAATTTTAATTACGCCAGGGATTGCCTTTTCTATAGTAAATTATTCAAAAAATAATTTTCTACTGTCGCAAATTTTAATTACGCCAGGGATTGCCTTTTCTATAGTAAATTATTCAAAAAATATATTTCAACTGTCGCAAATTTTAATTGCGCCAGGGATTGCCTTTTCTATAGTAAATTATTCAAAAAATAATTTTCTACTGTCGCAAATTTTAATTACGCCAGGGATTGCCTTTTCTATAGTAAATTATTCAAAAAATAATTTTCTACTGTCGCAAATTTTAATTACGCCAGGGATTGCCTTTTCTATAGTAAATTATTCAAAAATATTTTTCAACTGTCGCAAATTTTAATTGCGCCAGGGATTGCCTTTTCTATAGTAAATTATTCAAAAAATAATTTTCTACTGTCGCAAATTTTAATTACGCCAGGGATTGCCTTTTCTATAGTAAATTATTCAAAAAATAATTTTCTACTGTCGCAAATTTTAATTACGCCAGGGATTGCCTTTTCTATAGTAAATTATTCAAAAAAATAATTTTCTACTGTCGCAAATTTTAATTACGCCAGGGATTGCCTTTTCTATAGTAAATTATTCAAAAAATAATTTTTTACTGTCGCAAATTTTAAGTGCGCCAGGGATTGCCCTTTTCTATAGTAAATTATTCAAAAAATAATTTTCTACTGTCGCAAATTTTAAGTGCGCCAGGGATTGCCTTTTCTATAGTAAATTATTCAAAAAATAATTTTCTACTGTCGCAAATTTTAATTACGCCAGGGATTACCTTTTCTATAGTAAATTATTCAAAAAATAATTTTCTACTGTCGCAAATTTTTAATTGCGCCAGGGATTGCCTTTTCTATAGTAAATTTCTCACGAAATAATTTTCAACTGTCGCAAATTTTAATTACGCCAGGGATTGCCTTTTCTATAGTAAATTATTCAAAAAATAATTTTTTACTGTCGCAAATTTTAACTGCGCCAGGGATTGCCTTTTCTATAGTAAAATTATTCAAAAAATAATTTTATACTGTCGCAAATTTTAATTGCGCCAGGGATTGCCTTTTCTACAGTAAATTATTCAAAAAATAATTTTTTACTATCGCAAGTTTTTAATTGCGCCAGGGATTGCCTTTTCTATAGTATATTATTCAAAAAAATAATTTTATACTGTCGCAAATTTTAATTACGCCAGGGATTGCCTTTTCTATAGTAAATTATTCAAAAAATAATTTTTTACTGTCGCAAATTTTAATTTCGCCAGGGATTGCCTTTTCTATAGTAAATTATTCAAAAATAATTTTCTACTGTCACAAATTTTAATTGCGCCAGGGATTGCCTTTTCTATAGTAAATTATTCAAAAAATAATTTTTTACTATCGCAAGTTTTAATTGCGCCAGGGATTGCCTTTTCTATAGCGAATTATCCAAAAAATAATTTTTTACTGTCGCAAATATTAATTGCGCCAGGGATTGCCTTTTCTATAGTAAATTATTCAAAAAATAATTTTTTACTGTCGCAAATTTTAATTACGCCAGGGATTGCCTTATCTATAGTAAATTATTCAAAAAATAATTTTCAAACTGTCGCAAATTTTAATTGCGCCAGGGATTGCCTTTTCTATAGTAAATTATTCAAAAAATAATTTTTCTACTGTCGCAAATTTTAATTACGCCAGGGATTGCCTTTTCTATAGTAAATTATTCAAAAAATAATTTTCTACTGTCGCAAATTTTAATTACGCCAGGGATTGCCTTTTCTATAGTAAATTATTCAAAAATAATTTTCTACTGTCGCAAATTTTAGTTACGCCAGGGATTGCCTTTTGTATAGTAAATTATTCAAAAAATAATTTTCTACTGTCGCAAATTTTAATTACGCCAGGGATTGCCTTTTCTATAGTAAATTATTCAAAAAATAATTTTCTACTGTCGCAAATTTTAATTACGCCAGGGATGCCTTTTCTATAGTAAATTATTCAAAAAATAATTTTCTACTGTCGCAAATTTTAATTACGCCAGGGATTGCCTTTTCTATAGTAAATTATTCAAAAAATAATTTTCTACTGTCGCAAATTTTAATTACGCCAGGGATTGCCTTTTCTATAGTAAATTATTCAAAAAATAATTTTTTTACTATCGCAAGTTTTAATTACGCCAGGGATTGCCTTTTCTATAGTAAATTATTCAAAAAATAATTTTTTACTATCGCAAGTTTTAATTGCGCCAGGGATTGCCTTTTCTATAGTAAATTATTCAAAAAATAATTTTTACTGTCGCAAATTTTAAATATCCCAGGGATTGCCTTTTCTATAGTAAATTATTTCAAAAAATAATTTTCTACTGTCGCAAATTTTAATTACACAAGGGATTGCCTTTTCTATAGTAAATTATTCAAAAAATAATTTTATACTGTCGCAAATTTTAATTACGCCAGGGATTGCCTTTTCTATAGTAAATTATTCAAAAAATAATTTTATACTATCGCAAATTTTAATTACGCCAGGGATTGCCTTTATATAGTAAATTTCTCACAAATTAATTTCTTACTGTCGCAAATTTTAAATACGCAGGGATTGCCTTTTCTATAGTAAATTATTCAAAAAATAATTTTCTACTGTCCGCAAATTTTAAATATCCCAGGGATTGCCTTTTCTATAGTAAATTATTCAAAAAATAATTTTCTGCTGTCGCAAATTTTAATTACGCCAGGGATTGCCTTTTCTATAGTAAATTATTCAAAAAATAATTTTTTACTGTCGCAAATTTTAAGTGCGCCAGGGATTGCCTTTTCTATAGTAAATTATTCAAAAAAATAATTTTTTTACTGTCGCAAATTTTAAATATCCCAGGTATTGCCTTTTCTATAGTAAATTATTCAAAAAAATAATTTTCAACTGTCGCAAATTTTAATTACGCCAGGGATTGCCTTTTCTATAGTAAATTATTCAAAAAATAATTTTTTACTGTCGCAAATTTTAAATACGCCAGGGATTGCCTTTTCTATAGTAAATTTTGCAAAAAAATAATTTTTTACTATCGCAAGTTTTAATTGCGCCAGGGATTGCCTTTTCTATAGTAAATTATTCAAAAAATAATTTTATACTGTCGCAAATTTTAATTACGCCAGGGATTGCCTTTTATATAGTAAATTATTCAAAAAATTATTTTTTACTATCGCAAATTTTAAATATCCCAGGGATTGCCTTTTCTATAGTAAATTATTCAAAAAATAATTTTCTACTGTCGCAAATTTTAAGTGCGCCAGGGATTGCCTTTTCTATAGTAAATTATTCAACAAATAATTTTTTACTGTCGCAAATTTTAATTGGGCCAGGGATTGCCTTTTCTACAGTAAATTATTCAAAAAATAATTTTATACTGTCGCAAATTTTAATTACGCCAGGGATTGCCTTTTCTATAGTAAATTATTCAAAAAATAATTTTTTACTGTCGCAAATTTTAAATATCCCAGGGATTGCCTTTTCTATAGTAAATTATTCAAAAAATAATTTTCTACTGTCGCAAATTTTAATTACGCCAGGGATTGCCTTTTCTATAGTAAATTATTCAAAAAATAATTTTCTACTGTCGCAAATTTTAATTACGCCAGGGATTGCCTTTTCTATAGTAAATTATTCAAAAAATAATTTTCAACTGTCGCAAATTTTAATTGCGCCAGGAATTGCCTTTTATATAGTAAATTATTCAAAAAATAATTTTCTACTGTCGCAAATTTTAATTACGCCAGGGATTGCCTTTTCTATAGTAAATTATTCAAAAAATAATTTTCTACTGTCGCAAATTTTAATTACGCCAGGATTGCCTTTTCTATAGTAAATTATTCAAAAAATAATTTTCTACTCTCGCAAATTTTAATTACGCCAGGGATTGCCTTTTCTATAGTAAATTATTCAAAAAATAATTTTCAACTGTCGCAAATTTTAATTGCGCCAGGGATTGCCTTTTATATAGTAAATTATTCAAAAAATAATTTTCTACTGTCGCAAATTTTAATTACGCCAGGGATTGCCTTTTCTATAGTAAATTATTCAAAAAATAATTTTCTACTGTCGCAAATTTTAATTACGCCAGGGATTGCCTTTTCTATAGTAAATTATTCAAAAATTAATTTTCAACTGTCGCAAATTTTAATTGCGCCAGGGATTGCCTTTTATATAGTAAATTATTCAACAAATAATTTTATACTGTCGCAAATTTTAATTACGCCAGGGATTGCCTTTTTCTATAGTAAATTATTCAAAAAATAATTTTTTACTGTCGCAAATTTTAATTACGCCAGGGATTGCCTTTTCTATAGTAAATTATTCAAAAAATAATTTTCTACTCTCGCAAATTTTAATTACGCCAGGGATTGCCTTTTCTATAGTAAATTATTCAAAAAATAATTTTCAAACTGTCGCAAATTTTAATTGCGCCAGGGATTGCCTTTTATATAGTAAATTATTCAAAAAATAATTTTCTACTGTCGCAAATTTTAATTACGCCAGGGATTGCCTTTTCTATAGTAAATTATTCAAAAAATAATTTTCTACTGTCGCAAATTTTAATTACGCCAGGGATTGCCTTTTCTATAGTAAATTATTCAAAAAATAATTTTTTACTGTCGCAAATTTTAATTGCGCCAGGGATTGCCTTTTCTACAGTAAATTATTCAAAAAATAATTTTTTACTATCGCTAATTTTAATTACGCCAGGATTGCCTTTTCTATAGTAAATTATTCAAAAAATAATTTTCCTACTGTCGCAAATTTTAATACGCCAGGGATTGCCTTTTTCTATAGTAAATTATTCAAAAAATAATTTTTTACTGTCGCAAATTTTAATTACGCCAGGGATTGCCTTTTCTATAGTAAATTATTCAAAAAATAATTTTTTACTGTCGCAAATTTTAAATATCCCAGGGATTGCCTTTTCTATAGTAAATTATTCAAAAAATAATTTTCTACTGTCGCAAATTTTAATTACGCCAGGGATTGCCTTTTCTATAGTAAATTATTCAAAAAATAATTTTTTACTGTCGCAAATTTTAATTACGCCAGGGATTGCCTTTTCTATAGTAAATTATTCAAAAAATAATTTTCTACTGTCGCAAATTTTAATTACGCCAGGGAATGCCTTTTCTATAGTAAATTATTCAAGAAATAATTTTCAACTGTCGCAAATTTTAATTGCGCCAGGGATTGCCTTTTCTATAGTAAATTATTCAAAAAATAATTTTCAACTGTCGCAAATTTTAATTACGCCAGGGTTTGCCTTTTCTATAGTAAATTATTCAAAAAATAATTTTCTACTGTCGCAAATTTTAATTGCGCCAGGGATTGCCTTTTCTATAGTAAATTATTCAAAAAATAATTTTCTACTGTCGCAAATTTTAATTACGCCAGGGATTGCCTTTTCTATAGTAAATTATTCAAAAAATAATTTTCTACTGTCGCAAATTTTAATTGCGCCAGGGATTGCCTTTTCTATAGTAAATTTCTCACGAAATAATTTTCAACTGTCGCAAATTTTAATTACGCCAGGGATTGCCTTTTCTATAGTAAATTATTCAAAAAATAATTTTTTACTCTCGCAAATTTTAATTGCGCCAGGGATTGCCTTTTCTATAGTAAATTATTCAAAAAATAATTTTATACTGTCGCAAATTTTAATTGCGCCAGGGATTGCCTTTTCTACAGTAAATTATTCAAAAAATAATTTTTTACTATCGCAAGTTTTAATTGCGCCAGGGATTGCCTTTTCTATAGTAAATTATTCAAAAAATTAATTTTATACTGTCGCAAATTTTAATTACGCCAGGGATTGCCTTTTCTATAGTAAATTATTCAAAAAATTAGTAAATTATTCAAAAAATAATTTTTTACTGTCGCAAATTTTAATTTCGCCAGGGATTGCCTTTTCTGTAGTATATTATTCAAAAAATAATTTTCTACTGTCGCAAATTTTAATTGCGCCAGGGATTGCCTTTTCTATAGTAAATTATTCAAAAAATAATTTTTTACTATCGCAAGTTTTAATTGCGCCAGGGATTGCCTTTTCTATAGTAAATTATTCAAAAAATAATTTTTTACTGTCGCAAATTTTAATTGCGCCAGGATTGCCTTTTATATAGTAAATTATTCAAAAAATAATTTTTTACTCTCGCAAATTTTAATTAAGCCAGGGATTGCCTTTTCTATAGTAAATTATTCAAAAAATAGTTTTCAACTGTCGCAAATTTTAATTGCGCCAGGGATTGCCTTTTCTATAGTAAATTATTCAACAAATAATTTTTTACTGTCGCAAATTTTAATTGCGCCAGGGATTGCCTTTTCTACAGTAAATTATTCAAAAAATAATTTTATACTGTCGCAAATTTTAATTGCGCCAGGGATTGCCTTTTCTATAGTAAATTATTCAAAAAATAATTTTCTACTGTCGCAAATTTTAATTACGCCAGGGATTGCCTTTTCTATAGTAAATTATTCAAAAAATAATTTTCTACTCTCGCAAATTTTAATTACGCCAGGGATTGCCTTTTCTATAGTAAATTATTCAAAAAATAATTTTCAACTGTCGCAAATTTTAATTGCGCCAGGGATTGCCTTTTATATAGTAAATTATTCAAAAAATAATTTTCTACTGTCGCAAATTTTAATTACGCCAGTGATTGCCTTTTTCTATAGTAAATTATTCAAAAAATAATTTTCTACTGTCGCAAATTTTAATTGCGCCAGGGATTGCCTTTTCTATAGTAAATTTCTCACGAAATAATTTTCAACTGTCGCAAATTTTAATTACGCCAGGGATTGCCTTTTCTATAGTAAATTATTCAAAAAATAATTTTTTACTCTGGCAAATTTTAATTGCGCCAGGGATTGCCTTTTCTATAGTAAATTATTCAAAAAATAATTTTATACTGTCGCAAATTTTAATTGCGCCAGGGATTGCCTATTCTACAGTAAATTATTCAAAAAATAATTTTTTACTATCGCAAGTTTTAATTGCGCCAGGGATTGCCTTTTCTATAGTAAATTATTCAAAAAATTAATTTTATACTGTCGCAAATTTTAATTACGCCAGGGATTGCCTTTTCTATAGTAAATTATTCAAAAAATAATTTTTTACTGTCGCAAATTTTAATTTCGCCAGGGATTGCCTTTTCTGTAGTATATTATTCAAAAAATAATTTTCTACTGTCGCAAATTTTAATTGCGCCAGGGATTGCCTTTTCTATAGTAAATTATTCAAAAAATAATTTTTTACTATCGCAAGTTTTAATTGCGCCAGGGATTGCCTTTTCTATAGTAAATTATTCAAAAAATAATTTTTTACTGTCGCAAATTTTAATTGCGCCAGGGATTGCCTTTTCTATAGTAAATTATTCAAAAAATAATTTTTTACTCTCGCAAATTTTAATTAAGCCAGGGATTGCCTTTTCTATAGTAAATTATTCAAAAAATAGTTTTCAACTGTCGCAAATTTTAATTGCGCCAGGGATTGCCTTTTCTATAGTAAATTATTCAACAAATAATTTTTTACTGTCGCAAATTTTATTTGCGCCAGGGATTGCCTTTTCTACAGTAAATTATTCAAAAAATAATTTTATACTGTCGCAAATTTTAATTGCGCCAGGGATTGCCTTTTCTATAGTAAATTATTCAAAAAATAATTTTCTACTGTCGCAAATTTTAATTACGCCAGGGATTGCCTTTTCTATAGTAAATTATTCAAAAAATAATTTTCTACTCTCGCAAATTTTAATTACGCCAGGGATTGCCTTTTCTGTAGTAAATTATTCAAAAAATAATTTTCAACTGTCGCAAATTTTAATTGCGCCAGGGATTGCCTTTTATATAGTAAATTATTCAAAAAATAATTTTCTACTGTCGCAAATTTTAATTACGCCAGGGATTGCCTTTTCTATAGTAAATTATTCAAGAAATAATTTTCAACTGTCGCAAATTTTAATTGCGCCAGGGATTGCCTTTTCTATAGTAAATTATTCAAAAAATAATTTTCAACTGTCGCAAATTTTAATTATGCCAGGGATTGCCTTTTCTATAGTAAATTATTCAAAAAATAGTTTTATACTGTCGCAAATTTTAATTACGCCAGGGATTGCCTTTTATATAGTAAATTATTCAAAAAATAATTTTTTACTGTCGCAAATTTTAATTACGCCAGGGATTGCCTTTTCTATAGTAAATTATTCAAAAAATAATTTTCTACTGTCGCAAATTTTAATTACGCCAGGGATTGCCTTTTCTATAGTAAATTATTCAAAAAATAATTTTTTACTGTCGCAAATTTTAATTGCGCCAGGGATTGCCTTTTCTACAGTAAATTATTCAAAAAATAATTTTTTACTATCGCAAATTTTAATTACGCCAGGGATTGCCTTTTCTATAGTAAATTATTCAAAAAATAATTTTCTACTGTCGCAAATTTTAATTACGCCAGTGATTGCCTTTTCTATAGTAAATTATTCAAAAAATAATTTTTTACTGTCGCAAATTTTAATTACGCCAGGGATTGCCTTTTCTATAGTAAATTATTCAAAAAATAATTTTTTACTGTCGCAAATTTTAAATATCCCAGGGATTGCCTTTTCTATAGTAAATTATTCAAAAAATAATTTTCTACTGTCGCAAATTTTAATTACGCCAGGGATTGCCTTTTCTATAGTAAATTATTCAAAAAATAATTTTTTACTGTCGCAAATTTTAATTACGCCAGGGATTGCCTTTTCTATAGTAAATTATTCAAAAAATAATTTTCTAATGTCGCAAATTTTAATTACGCCAGGGATTGCCTTTTCTATAGTAAATTATTCAAGAAATAATTTTCAACTGTCGCAAATTTTAATTGCGCCAGGGATTGCCTTTTCTATAGTAAATTATTCAAAAAATAATTTTCAACTGTCGCAAATTTTAATTGCGCCAGGGATTGCCTTTTCTATAGTAAATTATTCAAAAAATAATTTTCAACTGTCGCAAATTTTAATTACGCCAGGGATTGCCTTTTCTATAGTAAAATATTCAAAAAATAATTTTCTACTGTCGCAAATTTTAAATACGCCAGGGATTGCCTTTTCTATAGTAAATTATTCAAAAAATAATTTTCTACTGTCGCAAATTTTAAATATCCCAGGGATTGCCTTTTCTATAGTAAATTATTCAAAAAATAATTTTCTACTGTCGCAAATTTTAATTACGCCAGGGATTGCCTTTTCTATAGTAAATTATTCAAAAAATAATTTTCTACTTTCGCAAATTTTAATTACGCCAGGGATTGCCTTTTCTATAGTAAATTATTCAAAAAATAATTTTTTTCTGTCGCAAATTTTAATTACGCCAGGGATTGCCTTTTCTATAGTAAATTATTCAAAAAATAATTTTCTACTGTCGCAAATTTTAATTACGCCAGGGATTGCCTTTTCTATAGTAAATTATTCAAGAAATAATTTTCAACTGTCGCAAATTTTAATTGCGCCAGGGATTGCCTTTTCTATAGTAAATTATTCAAAAAATAATTTCCAACTGTCGCAAATTTTAATTACGCCAGGGATTGCCTTTTCTATAGTAAATTATTCAAAAAATAATTTTCTACTGTCGCAAATTTTAATTGCGCCAGGGATTGCCTTTTCTATAGTAAATTATTCAAAAAATAATTTTCTCTTGTCGCAAATTTCAATTACGCCAGGGATTGCCTTTTCTATAGTAAATTATTCAAAAAATAATTTTTTACTGTCGCAAATTTTAAATATCCCAGGGATTGCCTTTTCTACAGTAAATTATTCAAAAAATAATTTTATACTGTCGCAAATTTTAATTACGCCAGGGATTGCCTTTTCTATAGTAAATTATTCAAAAAATAATTTTCTACTGTCGCAAATTTTAATTACGCCAGGGATTGCCTTTTCTATAGTAAACTTTTCAAAAAATAATTTTCTACTGTCGCAAATTTTAATTACGCCAAGGATTGCCTTTTCTATAGTAAATTATTCAAAAAATAATTTTTTACTATCGCAAGTTTTAATTGCGCCAGGGATTGCCTTTTCTACAGTAAATTATTCAAAAAATAATTTTCAACTGTCGCAAATTTTAATTGCGCCAGGGATTGCCTTTTATATAGTAAATTATTCAAAAAATAATTTTTTACTGTCGCAAATTTTAATTGCGCCAGGGATTGCCTTTTCTATAGTAAATTATTCAAAAAATAATTTTTTACTGTCGCAAATTTTAATTACGCCAGGGATTGCCTTTTCTATAGTAAATTATTCAAAAAATAATTTTTTACTGTCGCAAATTTTAAATATCCCAGGGATTGCCTTTTCTATAGTAAATTATTCAAAAAATAATTTTCTACTGTCGCAAATTTTAATTACGCCAGGGATTGCCTTTTCTATAGTAAATTATTCAAAAAATAATTTTTTACTGTCGCAAATTTTAATTACGCCAGGGATTGCCTTTTCTATAGAAAATTATTCAAAAAATAATTTTCTACTGTCGCAAATTTTAATTACGCCAGGGATTGCCTTTTCTATAGTAAATTATTCAAGAAATAATTTTCAACTGTCGCAAATTTTAATTGCGCCAGGGATTGCCTTTTCTATAGTAAATTATTCAAAAAATAATTTTCAACTGTCGCAAATTTTAATTGCGCCAGGGATTGCCTTTTCTATAGTAAATTATTCAAAAAATAATTTTCAACTGTCGCAAATTTTAATTACGCCAGGGATTGCCTTTTCTATAGTAAAATATTCAAAAAATAATTTTCTACTGTCGCAAATTTTAAATACGCCAGGGATTGCCTTTTCTATAGTAAATTATTCAAAAAATAAGTTTCTACTGTCGCAAATTTTAAATATCCCAGGGATTGCCTTTTCTATAGTAAATTATTCAAAAAATAATTTTCTACTGTCGCAAATTTTAATTACGCCAGGGATTGCCTTTTCTATAGTAAATTATTCAAAAAATAATTTTCTACTTTCGCAAATTTTAATTACGCCAGGGATTGCCTTTTCTATAGTAAATTATTCAAAAAATAATTTTTTTCTGTCGCAAATTTTAATTACGCCAGGGATTGCCTTTTCTATAGTAAATTATTCAAAAAATAATTTTCTACTGTCGCAAATTTTAATTACGCCAGGGATTGCCTTTTCTATAGTAAATTATTCAAGAAATAATTTTCAACTGTCGCAAATTTTAATTGCGCCAGGGATTGCCTTTTCTATAGTAAATTATTCAAAAAATAATTTTCAACTGTCGCAAATTTTAATTACGCCAGGGATTGCCTTTTCTATAGTAAATTATTCAAAAAATAATTTTCTACTGTCGCAAATTTTAATTGCGCCAGGGATTGCCTTTTCTATAGTAAATTATTCAAAAAATAATTTTCTCTTGTCGCAAATTTCAATTACGCCAGGGATTGCCTTTTCTATAGTAAATTATTCAAAAAATAATTTTTTACTGTCGCAAATTTTAAATATCCCAGGGATTGCCTTTTCTATAGTAAATTATTCAAAAAATAATTTTCAACTGTCGCAAATTTTAATTGCGCCAGGGATTGCCTTTTATATAGTAAATTATTCAACAAATAATTTTATACTGTCGCAAATTTTAATTACGCCAGGGATTGCCTTTTCTATAGTAAATTATTCAAAAAATAATTTTTTACTGTCGCAAATTTTAATTACGCCAGGGATTGCCTTTTCTATAGTAAATTATTCAAAAAATAATTTTCTACTCTCGCAAATTTTAATTACGCCAGGGATTGCCTTTTCTATAGTAAATTATTCAAAAAATAATTTTCAACTGTCGCAAATTTTAATTGCGCCAGGGATTGCCTTTTATATAGTAAATTATTCAAAAAATAATTTTCTACTGTCGCAAATTTTAATTACGCCAGGGATTGCCTTTTCTATAGTAAATTATTCAAAAAATAATTTTCTACTGTCGCAAATTTTAATTACGCCAGGGATTGCCTTTTCTATAGTAAATTATTCAAAAAATAATTTTTTACTGTCGCAAATTTTAATTGCGCCAGGGATTGCCTTTTCTACAGTAAATTATTCAAAAAATAATTTTTTACTATCGCTAATTTTAATTACGCCAGGGATTGCCTTTTCTATAGTAAATTATTCAAAAAATAATTTTCTACTGTCGCAAATTTTAATTACGCCAGGGATTGCCTTTTCTATAGTAAATTATTCAAAAAATAATTTTTTACTGTCGCAAATTTTAATTACGCCAGGGATTGCCTTTTCTATAGTAAATTATTCAAAAAATAATTTTTTACTGTCGCAAATTTTAATTACGCCAGGGATTGCCTTTTCTATAGTAAATTATTCAAAAAATAATTTTCTACTGTCGCAAATTTTAATTACGCCAGGGATTGCCTTTTCTATAGTAAATTATTCAAAAAATAATTTTCTACTGTCGCAAATTTTAATTACGCCAGGGATTGCCTTTTCTATAGTAAATTATTCAAAAAATAATTTTCTACTGTCGCAAATTTTAATTACGCCAGGGATTGCCTTTTCTATAGTAAATTATTCAAGAAATAATTTTCAACTGTCGCAAATTTTAATTGCGCCAGGGATTGCCTTTTCTATAGTAAATTATTCAAAAAATAATTTTCAACTGTCGCAAATTTTAATTACGCCAGGGTTTGCCTTTTCTATAGTAAATTATTCAAAAAATAATTTTCTACTGTCGCAAATTTTAATTGCGCCAGGGATTGCCTTTTCTATAGTAAATTATTCAAAAAATAATTTTCTACTGTCGCAAATTTTAATTACGCCAGGGATTGCCTTTTCTATAGTAAATTATTCAAAAAATAATTTTCTACTGTCGCAAATTTTAATTGCGCCAGGGATTGCCTTTTCTATAGTAAATTTCTCACGAAATAATTTTCAACTGTCGCAAATTTTAATTACGCCAGGGATTGCCTTTTCTATAGTAAATTATTCAAAAAATAATTTTTTACTCTCGCAAATTTTAATTGCGCCAGGGATTGCCTTTTCTATAGTAAATTATTCAAAAAATAATTTTATACTGTCGCAAATTTTAATTGCGCCAGGGATTGCCTTTTCTACAGTAAATTATTCAAAAAATAATTTTTTACTATCGCAAGTTTTAATTGCGCCAGGGATTGCCTTTTCTATAGTAAATTATTCAAAAAATTAATTTTATACTGTCGCAAATTTTAATTACGCCAGGGATTGCCTTTTCTATAGTAAATTATTCAAAAAATAATTTTTTACTGTCGCAAATTTTAATTTCGCCAGGGATTGCCTTTTCTGTAGTATATTATTCAAAAAATAATTTTCTACTGTCGCAAATTTTAATTGCGCCAGGGATTGCCTTTTCTATAGTAAATTATTCAAAAAATAATTTTTTACTATCGCAAGTTTTAATTGCGCCAGGGATTGCCTTTTCTATAGTAAATTATTCAAAAAATAATTTTTTACTGTCGCAAATTTTAATTGCGCCAGGGATTGCCTTTTATATAGTAAATTATTCAAAAAATAATTTTTTACTCTCGCAAATTTTAATTAAGCCAGGGATTGCCTTTTCTATAGTAAATTATTCAAAAAATAGTTTTCAACTGTCGCAAATTTTAATTGCGCCAGGGATTGCCTTTTCTATAGTAAATTATTCAACAAATAATTTTTTACTGTCGCAAATTTTAATTGCGCCAGGGATTGCCTTTTCTACAGTAAATTATTCAAAAAATAATTTTATACTGTCGCAAATTTTAATTGCGCCAGGGATTGCCTTTTCTATAGTAAATTATTCAAAAAATAATTTTCTACTGTCGCAAATTTTAATTACGCCAGGGATTGCCTTTTCTATAGTAAATTATTCAAAAAATAATTTTCTACTCTCGCAAATTTTAATTACGCCAGGGATTGCCTTTTCTATAGTAAATTATTCAAAAAATAATTTTCAACTGTCGCAAATTTTAATTGCGCCAGGGATTGCCTTTTATATAGTAAATTATTCAAAAAATAATTTTCTACTGTCGCAAATTTTAATTACGCCAGTGATTGCCTTTTCTATAGTAAATTATTCAAAAAATAATTTTCTACTGTCGCAAATTTTAATTGCGCCAGGGATTGCCTTTTCTATAGTAAATTTCTCACGAAATAATTTTCAACTGTCGCAAATTTTAATTACGCCAGGGATTGCCTTTTCTATAGTAAATTATTCAAAAAATAATTTTTTACTCTGGCAAATTTTAATTGCGCCAGGGATTGCCTTTTCTATAGTAAATTATTCAAAAAATAATTTTATACTGTCGCAAATTTTAATTGCGCCAGGGATTGCCTTTTCTACAGTAAATTATTCAAAAAATAATTTTTTACTATCGCAAGTTTTAATTGCGCCAGGGATTGCCTTTTCTATAGTAAATTATTCAAAAAATTAATTTTATACTGTCGCAAATTTTAATTACGCCAGGGATTGCCTTTTCTATAGTAAATTATTCAAAAAATAATTTTTTACTGTCGCAAATTTTAATTTCGCCAGGGATTGCCTTTTCTGTAGTATATTATTCAAAAAATAATTTTCTACTGTCGCAAATTTTAATTGCGCCAGGGATTGCCTTTTCTATAGTAAATTATTCAAAAAATAATTTTTTACTATCGCAAGTTTTAATTGCGCCAGGGATTGCCTTTTCTATAGTAAATTATTCAAAAAATAATTTTTTACTGTCGCAAATTTTAATTGCGCCAGGGATTGCCTTTTCTATAGTAAATTATTCAAAAAATAATTTTTTACTCTCGCAAATTTTAATTAAGCCAGGGATTGCCTTTTCTATAGTAAATTATTCAAAAAATAGTTTTCAACTGTCGCAAATTTTAATTGCGCCAGGGATTGCCTTTTCTATAGTAAATTATTCAAAAAATAATTTTCTACTGTCGCAAATTTTAATTACGCCAGGGATTGCCTTTTCTATAGTAAATTATTCAAAAAATAATTTTCTACTGTCGCAAATTTTAATTACGCCAGGGATTGCCTTTTCTATAGTAAATTATTCAAAAAATAATTTTATACTGTCGCAAATTTTAATTACGCCAGGGATTGCCTTTTATATAGTAAATTATTCAAAAAATAATTTTTTACTATCGCAAATTTTAAATATCCCAGGGATTGCCTTTTCTATAGTAAATTATTCAAAAAATAATTTTCTACTGTCGCAAATTTTAAGTGCGCCAGGGATTGCCTTTTCTATAGTAAATTATTCAACAAATAATTTTTTACTGTCGCAAATTTTAATTGCGCCAGGGATTGCCTTTTCTATAGTAAATTATTCAACAAATAATTTTTTACTGTCGCAAATTTTAATTGCGCCAGGGATTGCCTTTTCTACAGTAAATTATTCAAAAAATAATTTTATACTGTCGCAAATTTTAATTGCGCCAGGGATTGCCTTTTCTATAGTAAATTATTCAAAAAATAATTTTCTACTGTCGCAAATTTTAATTACGCCAGGGATTGCCTTTTCTATAGTAAATTATTCAAAAAATAATTTTCTACTCTCGCAAATTTTAATTACGCCAGGGATTGCCTTTTCTGTAGTAAATTATTCAAAAAATAATTTTCAACTGTCGCAAATTTTAATTGCGCCAGGGATTGCCTTTTATATAGTAAATTATTCAAAAAATAATTTTCTACTGTCGCAAATTTTAATTACGCCAGGGATTGCCTTTTCTATAGTAAATTATTCAAGAAATAATTTTCAACTGTCGCAAATTTTAATTGCGCCAGGGATTGCCTTTTCTATAGTAAATTATTCAAAAAATAATTTTCAACTGTCGCAAATTTTAATTGCGCCAGGGATTGCCTTTTCTACAGTAAATTATTCAAAAAATAATTTTATACTGTCGCAAATTTTAATTACGCCAGGGATTGCCTTTTATATAGTAAATTATTCAAAAAATAATTTTTTACTGTCGCAAATTTTAATTACGCCAGGGATTGCCTTTTCTATAGTAAATTATTCAAAAAATAATTTTCTACTGTCGCAAATTTTAATTACGCCAGGGATTGCCTTTTCTATAGTAAATTATTCAAAAAATAATTTTTTACTGTCGCAAATTTTAATTGCGCCAGGGATTGCCTTTTCTACAGTAAATTATTCAAAAAATAATTTTTTACTATCGCAAATTTTAATTACGCCAGGGATTGCCTTTTCTATAGTAAATTATTCAAAAAATAATTTTCTACTGTCGCAAATTTTAATTACGCCAGTGATTGCCTTTTCTATAGTAAATTATTCAAAAAATAATTTTTTACTGTCGCAAATTTTAATTACGCCAGGGATTGCCTTTTCTATAGTAAATTATTCAAAAAATAATTTTTTACTGTCGCAAATTTTAAATATCCCAGGGATTGCCTTTTCTATAGTAAATTATTCAAAAAATAATTTTCTACTGTCGCAAATTTTAATTACGCCAGGGATTGCCTTTTCTATAGTAAATTATTCAAAAAATAATTTTTTACTGTCGCAAATTTTAATTACGCCAGGGATTGCCTTTTCTATAGTAAATTATTCAAAAAATAATTTTCTACTGTCGCAAATTTTAATTACGCCAGGGATTGCCTTTTCTATAGTAAATTATTCAAGAAATAATTTTCAACTGTCGCAAATTTTAATTGCGCCAGGGATTGCCTTTTCTATAGTAAATTATTCAAAAAATAATTTTCAACTGTCGCAAATTTTAATTGCGCCAGGGATTGCCTTTTCTATAGTAAATTATTCAAAAAATAATTTTCAACTGTCGCAAATTTTAATTACGCCAGGGATTGCCTTTTCTATAGTAAAATATTCAAAAAATAATTTTCTACTGTCGCAAATTTTAAATACGCCAGGGATTGCCTTTTCTATAGTAAATTATTCAAAAAATAATTTTCTACTGTCGCAAATTTTAAATATCCCAGGGATTGCCTTTTCTATAGTAAATTATTCAAAAAATAATTTTCTACTGTCGCAAATTTTAATTACGCCAGGGATTGCCTTTTCTATAGTAAATTATTCAAAAAATAATTTTCTACTTTCGCAAATTTTAATTACGCCAGGGATTGCCTTTTCTATAGTAAATTATTCAAAAAATAATTTTTTTCTGTCGAAAATTTTAATTACGCCAGGGATTGCCTTTTCTATAGTAAATTATTCAAAAAATAATTTTCTACTGTCGCAAATTTTAATTACGCCAGGGATTGCCTTTTCTATAGTAAATTATTCAAGAAATAATTTTCAACTGTCGCAAATTTTAATTGCGCCAGGGATTGCCTTTTCTATAGTAAATTATTCAAAAAATAATTTCCAACTGTCGCAAATTTTAATTACGCCAGGGATTGCCTTTTCTATAGTAAATTATTCAAAAAATAATTTTCTACTGTCGCAAATTTTAATTGCGCCAGGGATTGCCTTTTCTATAGTAAATTATTCAAAAAATAATTTTCTCTTGTCGCAAATTTCAATTACGCCAGGGATTGCCTTTTCTATAGTAAATTATTCAAAAAATAATTTTTTACTGTCGCAAATTTTAAATATCCCAGGGATTGCCTTTTCTACAGTAAATTATTCAAAAAATAATTTTATACTGTCGCAAATTTTAATTACGCCAGGGATTGCCTTTTCTATAGTAAATTATTCAAAAAATAATTTTCTACTGTCGCAAATTTTAATTACGCCAGGGATTGCCTTTTCTATAGTAAACTTTTCAAAAAATAATTTTCTACTGTCGCAAATTTTAATTACGCCAAGGATTGCCTTTTCTATAGTAAATTATTCAAAAAATAATTTTTTACTATCGCAAGTTTTAATTGCGCCAGGGATTGCCTTTTCTACAGTAAATTATTCAAAAAATAATTTTCAACTGTCGCAAATTTTAATTGCGCCAGGGATTGCCTTTTATATAGTAAATTATTCAAAAAATAATTTTTTACTGTCGCAAATTTTAATTGCGCCAGGGATTGCCTTTTCTATAGTAAATTATTCAAAAAATAATTTTTTACTGTCGCAAATTTTAATTACGCCAGGGATTGCCTTTTCTATAGTAAATTATTCAAAAAATAATTTTTTACTGTCGCAAATTTTAAATATCCCAGGGATTGCCTTTTCTATAGTAAATTATTCAAAAAATAATTTTCTACTGTCGCAAATTTTAATTACGCCAGGGATTGCCTTTTCTATAGTAAATTATTCAAAAAATAATTTTTTACTGTCGCAAATTTTAATTACGCCAGGGATTGCCTTTTCTATAGTAAATTATTCAAAAAATAATTTTCTACTGTCGCAAATTTTAATTACGCCAGGGATTGCCTTTTCTATAGTAAATTATTCAACAAATAATTTTCAACTGTCGCAAATTTTAATTGCGCCAGGTATTGCCTTTTCTATAGTAAATTATTCAAAAAATAATTTTCAACTGTCGCAAATTTTAATTGCGCCAGGGATTGCCTTTTCTATAGTAAATTATTCAAAAAATAATTTTCAACTGTCGCAAATTTTAATTACGCCAGGGATTGCCTTTTCTATAGTAAAATATTCAAAAAATAATTTTCTACTGTCGCAAATTTTAAATACGCCAGGGATTGCCTTTTCTATAGTAAATTATTCAAAAAATAATTTTCTACTGTCGCAAATTTTAAATATCCCAGGGATTGCCTTTTCTATAGTAAATTATTCAAAAAATAATTTTCTACTGTCGCAAATTTTAATTACGCCAGGGATTGCCTTTTCTATAGTAAATTATTCAAAAAATAATTTTCTACTTTCGCAAATTTTAATTACGCCAAGGATTGCCTTTTCTATAGTAAATTATTCAAAAAATAATTTTTTTCTGTCGCAAATTTTAATTACGCCAGGGATTGCCTTTTCTATAGTAAATTTTTCAAAAAATAATTTTCTACTGTCGCAAATTTTGATTACGCCAGGGATTGCCTTTTCTATAGTAAATTATTCAAGAAATAATTTTCAACTGTCGCAAATTTTAATTGCGCCAGGGATTGCCTTTTCTATAGTAAATTATTCAAAAAATAATTTTCAACTGTCGCAAATTTTAATTACGCCAGGGATTGCCTTTTCTATAGTAAATTATTCAAAAAATAATTTTCTACTGTCGCAAATTTTAATTGCGCCAGGGATTGCCTTTTCTATAGTAAATTATTCAAAAAATAATTTTCTCTTGTCGCAAATTTCAATTACGCCAGGGATTGCCTTTTCTATAGTAAATTATTCAAAAAATAATTTTTTACTGTCGCAAATTTTAAATATCCCAGGGATTGCCTTTTCTACAGTAAATTATTCAAAAAATAATTTTATACTGTCGCAAATTTTAATTACGCCAGGGATTGCCTTTTCTATAGTAAATTATTCAAAAAATAATTTTCTACTGTCGCAAATTTTAATTACGCCAGGGATTGCCTTTTCTATAGTAAACTTTTCAAAAAATAATTTTCTACTGTCGCAAATTTTAATTACGCCAAGGATTGCCTTTTCTATAGTAAATTATTCAAAAAATAATTTTTTACTATCGCAAGTTTTAATTGCGCCAGGGATTGCCTTTTCTACAGTAAATTATTCAAAAAATAATTTTCAACTGTCGCAAATTTTAATTGCGCCAGGGATTGCCTTTTATATAGTAAATTATTCAAAAAATTATTTTTTACTGTCGCAAATTTTAATTGCGCCAGGGATTGCCTTTTCTATAGTAAATTATTCAAAAAATAATTTTCTACTGTCGCAAATTTTAATTGCGCCAGGGATTGCCTTTTCTATAGTAAATTATTCAAAAAATAATTTTCTACTGTCGCAAATTTTAAGTGCGCCAGGGATTGCCTTTGCTATAGTAAATTATTCAAAAAATAATTTTCTACTGTCGCAAATTTTAATTACGCCAGGGATTGCCTTTTCTATAGTAAACTTTTCAAAAAATAATTTTCTACTGTCGCAAATTTTAATTACGCCAGGGATTGCCTTTTCTATAGTAAATTTTGCAAAAAATAATTTTCTACTGTCGCAAATTTTAATTGCGCCAGGGATTGCCTTTTCTATAGTAAATTGTTCAAAAAATAATTTTTTACTGTCGCAAATTTTAATTACGCCAGGGATTGCCTTTTCTATAGTAAATTATTCAAAAAATAATTTTTTACTATCGCAAGTTTTAATTGCGCCAGGGATTGCCTTTTCTATAGTAAATTATTCAAAAAATAATTTTATACTGTAGCAAATTTTAATTCCGCCAGGGATTGCCTTTTCTATAGTAAATTATTCAAAAAATAATTTTCTACTGTCGCAAATTTTAATTACGCCAGGGATTGCCTTTTCTATAGTAAATTATTCAAAAAATAATTTTCAACTGTCGCAAATTTTAATTGCGCCAGGGATTGCCTTTTATATAGTAAATTATTCAAAAAATAATTTTTTACTGGCGCAAATTTTAATTGCGCCAGGGATTGCCTTTTCTATAGTAAATTATTCAAAAAATAATTTTCTACTGTCGCAAATTTTAAGCGCGCCAGGGATTGCCTTTTCTATAGTAAATTATTCAAAAAATAATTTTCTACTGTCGCAAATTTTAATTACGCCAGGGATTGCCTTTTCTATAGTAAACTTTTCAAAAAATAATTTTCTACTGTCGCAAATTTTAATTACGCCAGGGATTGCCTTTTCTATAGTAAATTTTGCAAAAAATAATTTTCTACTGTCGCAAATTTTAATTGCGCCAGGGATTGCCTTTTCTACAGTAAATTATTCAAAAAATAATTTTTTACTGTCGCAAATTTTAATTACGCCAGGGATTGCCTTTTCTATAGTAAATTATTCAAAAAATAATTTTTTACTGTCGCAAATTTTAATTACGCCAGGGATTGCCTTTTCTATAGAAAATTATTCAAAAAATAATTTTCAACTGTCGCAAATTTTAATTGCGCCAGGGATTGCCTTTTATATAGTAAATTATTCAAAAAATAATTTTTTACTGTCGCAAATTTTAATTGCGCCAGGGATTGCCTTTTCTATAGTAAATTATTCAAAAAATAAATTTTCTACTGTCGCAAATTTTAAGTGCTCCAGGGATTGCCTTTTCTATAGTAAATTATTCAAAAAATAATTTTCTACTGTCGCAAATTTTAATTACGCCAGGGATTGCCTTTTCTATAGTAAACTTTTCAAAAAATAATTTTCTACTGTCGCAAATTTTAATTACGCCAGGGATTGCCTTTTCTATAGTAAATTTTGCAAAAAATAATTTTCTACTGTCGCTAATTTTAATTGCGCCAGGGATTGCCTTTTCTATAGTAAATTATTCAAAAAATAATTTTTTATTGTCGCAAATTTTAATTACGCCAGGGATTGCCTTTTCTATAGTAAATTATTCAAAAAATAATTTTTTACTATCGCAAGTTTTAATTGCGCCAGGGATTGCCTTTTCTATAGTAAATTATTCAAAAAATAATTTTATACTGTCGCAAATTTTAATTGCGCCAGGGATTGCCTTTTCTATAGTAAATTATTCAAAAAATAATTTTCTAGTGTCGCAAATTTTAATTACGCCAGGGATTGCCTTTTCTATAGTAAATTATTCAAAAAATAATTTTCAACTGTCGAAAATTTTAATTACGCCAGGGATTGCTTTTTCTATAGTAAATTATTCAAAAAATAATTTTCTACTGTCGCAAATTTTAATTACGCCAGGGATTGCCTTTTCTATAGTAAATTATTCAAAAAATAATTTTCAACTGTCGCAAATTTTAATTACGCCAGGGATTGCCTTTTCTATAGCAAATTATTCAAAAAAATAATTTTTTACTGTCGCAAATTTTAATTACGCCAGGGATTGCCTTTTCTATAGTAAATTATTCAAAAAATAATTTTCAACTGTCGCAAATTTTAATTGCGCCAGGGATTGCCTTTTATATAGTAAATTATTCAAAAAAATAATTTTTTACTGTCGCAAATTTTAATTGCGCCAGGGATTGCCTTTTCTATTGTAAATTATTCAAAAAATAATTTTCTACTGTCGCAAATTTTAAGTGCGCCAGGGATTGCCTTTTCTATACTAAATTATTCAAAAAATTATTTTCTACTGTCGGAAATTTTAATTTCGCCAGGGATTGCCTTTTCTATAGTAAACTTTTCAAAAAATAATTTTCAACTGTCGCAAATTTTAATTACGCCAGGGATTGCCTTTTCTATAGTAAATTATTCAAAAAATAATTTTCAACTGTCGCAAATTTTAATTACGCCAGGGATTGCCTTTTCTATAGTAAATTATTCAAAAAATAATTTTCTACTGTCGCAAATTTTAATTACGCCAGGGATTGCCTTTTCTATAGTAAATTATTCAAAAATAATTTTCTACTGTCGCAAATTTTAATTACGCCAGGTATATCCTTTTCTATAGTAAATTATTCAAAAAAATTATTTTCTACTGTCGGAAATTTTAATTTCGCCAGGATTGCCTTTTCTATAGTAAACTTTTCAAAAAATAATTTTCAACTGTCGCAAATTTTAATTACGCCAGGGATTGCCTTTTCTATAGTAAATTATTCAAAAAATAATTTTCAACTATCGCAAATTTTAATTACGCCAGGGGATTGCCTTTTCTATAGTAAATTATTCAAAAAATAATTTTCTACTGTCGCAAATTTTAATTACGCCAGGGATTGCCTTTTCTATAGTAAATTATTCAAAAAATAATTTTCTACTGTCGCAAATTTTAATTACGCCAGGTATATCCTTTTATATAGTAAATTATTCAAAAATAATTTTCAACTGTCGCAAATTTTAAATACGCCAGGGATTGCCTTTCTATAGTAAATTATTCAAAAAATAATTTTTTACTGTCGCAAATTTAATTACGCCAGGGATTGCCTTTTCTATAGTAAATTATTCAAAAAATAATTTTCTACTGTCGCAAATTTTAATTACCCCAGGGATTGCCTTTTCTATAGTAAATTATTCAAAAAATAATTTTTTACTGTCGCAAATTTTAATTACGCCAGGGATTGCCTTTTCTATAGTAAATTATTCAAAAAATAATTTTCTACTGTCGCAAATTTTAATTACGCCAGGGATTGCCTTTTCTATAGTAAATTATTCAAGAAATAATTTTCAACTGTCGCAAATTTTAATTGCGCCAGGGATTGCCTTCTCTATAGTAAATTATTCAAAAATAATTTTCAACTGTCGCAAATTTTAATTACGCCAGGGATTGCCTTTTCTATAGTAAATTATTCAAAAAATAATTTTCTACTGTCGCAAATTTTAATTGCGCCAGGGATTGCCTTTTCTATAGTAAATTATTCAAAAAATAATTTTCTCTTGTCGCAAATTTTAATTACGCCAGGGATTGCCTTTTCTATAGTAAATTATTCAAAAAATAATTTTTTACTGTCGCAAATTTTAAATATCCCAGGGATTGCCTTTTCTACAGTAAATTATTCAAAAAATAATTTTATACTGTGGCAAATTTTAATTACGCCAGGGATTGCCTTTTCTATAGTAAATTATTCAAAAAATAATTTTCTACTGTCGCAAATTTTAATTACGCCAGGGATTGCCTTTTCTATAGTAAACTTTTCAAAAAATAATTTTCTACTGTCGCAAATTTTAATTACGCCAAGGATTGCCTTTTCTATAGTAAATTATTCAAAAAATAATTTTTTACTATCGCAAGTTTTAATTGCGCCAGGGATTGCCTTTTCTACAGTAAATTATTCAAAAAATAATTTTCAACTGTCGCAAATTTTAATTGCGCCAGGGATTGCCTTTTATATAGTAAATTATTCAAAAAATAATTTTTTACTGTCGCAAATTTTAATTGCGCCAGGGATTGCCTTTTCTATAGTAAATTATTCAAAAAATAATTTTCTACTGTCGCAAATTTTAATTGCGCCAGGGATTGCCTTTTCTATAGTAAATTATTCAAAAAATAATTTTCTACTGTCGCAAATTTTAAGTGCGCCAGGGATTGCCTTTGCTATAGTAAATTATTCAAAAAATAATTTTCTACTGTCGCAAATTTTAATTACGCCAGGGATTGCTTTTCTATAGTAAATTATTCAAAAAATAATTTTTTACTGTCGCAAATTTTAATTACGCCAGGGATTGCCTTTTCTATAGTAAATTATTCAAAAAATAATTTTTTACTATCGCAAGTTTTAATTGCGCCAGGGATTGCCTTTTCTGTAGTAAATTATTCAAAAAATAATTTTATACTGTAGCAAATTTTAATTGCGCCAGGGATTGCCTTTTCTATAGTAAATTATTCAAAAAATAATTTTCTACTGTCGCAAATTTTAATTACGCCAGGGATTGCCTTTTCTATAGTAAATTATTCAAAAAATAATTTTCAACTGTCGCAAATTTTAATTGCGCCAGGGATTGCCTTTTATATAGTAAATTATTCAAAAAATAATTTTTTACTGGCGCAAATTTTAATTGCGCCAGGGATTGCCTTTTCTAGAGTAAATTATTCAAAAAATAATTTTCTACTGTCGCAAATTTTAAGTGCGCCAGGGATTGCCTTTTCTATAGTAAATTATTCAAAAAATAATTTTCTACTGTCGCAAATTTTAATTACGCCAGGGATTGCCTTTTCTATAGTAAACTTTTCAAAAAATAATTTTCTACTGTCGCAAATTTTAATTACGCCAGGGATTGCCTTTTCTATAGTAAATTTTGCAAAAAATAATTTTCTACTGTCGCAAATTTTAATTGCGCCAGGGATTGCCTTTTCTATAGTAAATTATTCAAAAAATAATTTTTTACTGTCGCAAATTTTAATTACGCCAGGGATTGCCTTTTCTATAGTAAATTATTCAAAAAATAATTTTTTACTGTCGCAAATTTTAATTACGCCAGGGATTGCCTTTTCTATAGTAAATTATTCAAAAAATAATTTTCAACTGTCGCAAATTTTAATTGCGCCAGGGATTGCCTTTTATATAGTAAATTATTCAAAAAATAATTTTTTACTGTCGCAAATTTTAATTGCGCCAGGGATTGCCTTTTCTATAGTAAATTATTCAAAAAATAATTTTCTACTGTCGCAAATTTTAAGTGCGCCAGGGATTGCCTTTTTTATAGTAAATTATTCAAAAAATAATTTTCTACTGTCGCAAATTTTAATTACGCCAGGGATTGCCTTTTCTATAGTAAACTTTTCAAAAAATAATTTTCTACTGTCGCAAATTTTAATTACGCCAGGGATTGCCTTTTCTATAGTAAATTTTGCAAAAAATAATTTTCTACTGTCGCAAATTTTAATTGCGCCAGAGATTGCCTTTTCTATAGTAAATTATTCAAAAAATAATTTTTTATTGTCGCAAATTTTAATTACGCCAGGGATTGCCTTTTCTATAGTAAATTATTCATAAAATAATTTTTTACTATCGCAAGTTTTAATTGCGCCAGGGATTGCCTTTTCTATAGTAAATTATTCAAAAAATAATTTTATACTGTCGCAAATTTTAATTGCGCCAGGGATTGCCTTTTCTATAGTAAATTATTCAAAAAATAATTTTCTAGTGTCGCAAATTTTAATTACGCCAGGGATTGCCTTTTCTATAGTAAATTATTCAAAAAATAATTTTCAACTGTCGAAAATTTTAATTACGCCAGGGATTGCTTTTTCTATAGTAAATTATTCAAAAAATAATTTTCTACTGTCGCAAATTTTAATTACGCCAGGGATTGCCTTTTCTATAGTAAATTATTCAAAAAATAATTTTCAACTGTCGCAAATTTTAATTACGCCAGGGATTGCCTTTTCTATAGCAAATTATTCAAAAAATAATTTTTTACTGTCGCAAATTTTAATTACGCCAGGGATTGCCTTTTCTATAGTAAATTATTCAAAAAATAATTTTCAACTGTCGCAAATTTTAATTGCGCCAGGGATTGCCTTTTATATAGTAAATTATTCAAAAAATAATTTTTTTCTGTCGCAAATTTTAATTGCGCCAGGGATTGCCTTTTCTATTGTAAATTATTCAAAAAATAATTTTCTACTGTCGCAAATTTTAAGTGCGCCAGGGATTGCCTTTTCTATACTAAATTATTCAAAAAATTATTTTCTACTGTCGCAAATTTTAATTTCGCCAGGGATTGCCTTTTCTATAGTAAACTTTTCAAAAAATAATTTTGAACTGTCGCAAATTTTAATTACGCCAGGGATTGCCTTTTCTATAGTAAATTATTCAAAAAATAATTTTTTACTATCGCAAGTTTTAATTGCGCCAGGGATTGCCTTTTCTGTAGTAAATTATTCAAAAAATAATTTTATACTGTAGCAAATTTTAATTGCGCCAGGGATTGCCTTTTCTATAGTAAATTATTCAAAAAATAATTTTTTACTATCGCAAGTTTTAATTGCGCCAGGGATTGCCTTTTCTGTAGTAAATTATTCAAAAAATTATTTTCTACTGTCGCAAATTTTAATTACGCCAGGGATTGCCTTTTCTATAGTAAATTATTCAAAAAATAATTTTTTACTATCGCAAGTTTTAATTGCGCCAGGGATTGCCTTTTCTGTAGTAAATTATTCAAAAAATAATTTTATACTGTAGCAAATTTTAATTGCGCCAGGGATTGCCTTTTCTATAGTAAATTATTCAAAAAATAATTTTCTACTGTCGCAAATTTTAATTACGCCAGGGATTGCCTTTTCTATAGTAAATTATTCAAAAAATAATTTTCAACTGTCGCAAATTTTAATTGCGCCAGGGATTGCCTTTTATATAGTAAATTATTCAAAAAATAATTTTTTACTGGCGCAAATTTTAATTGCGCCAGGGATTGCCTTTTCTAGAGTAAATTATTCAAAAAATAATTTTCTACTGTCGCAAATTTTAAGTGCGCCAGGGATTGCCTTTTCTATAGTAAATTATTCAAAAAATAATTTTCTACTGTCGCAAATTTTAATTACGCCAGGGATTGCCTTTTCTATAGTAAACTTTTCAAAAAATAATTTTCTACTGTCGCAAATTTTAATTACGCCAGGGATTGCCTTTTCTATAGTAAATTTTGCAAAAAATAATTTTCTACTGTCGCAAATTTTAATTGCGCCAGGGATTGCCTTTTCTATAGTAAATTATTCAAAAAATAATTTTTTACTGTCGCAAATTTTAATTACGCCAGGGATTGCCTTTTCTATAGTAAATTATTCAAAAAATAATTTTTTACTGTCGCAAATTTTAATTACGCCAGGGATTGCCTTTTCTATAGTAAATTATTCAAAAAATAATTTTCAACTGTCGCAAATTTTAATTGCGCCAGGGATTGCCTTTTATATAGTAAATTATTCAAAAAATAATTTTTTACTGTCGCAAATTTTAATTGCGCCAGGGATTGCCTTTTCTATAGTAAATTATTCAAAAAATAATTTTCTACTGTCGCAAATTTTAAGTGCGCCAGGGATTGCCTTTTTTATAGTAAATTATTCAAAAAATAATTTTCTACTGTCGCAAATTTTAATTACGCCAGGGATTGCCTTTTCTATAGTAAACTTTTCAAAAAATAATTTTCTACTGTCGCAAATTTTAATTACGCCAGGGATTGCCTTTTCTATAGTAAATTTTGCAAAAAATAATTTTCTACTGTCGCAAATTTTAATTGCGCCAGAGATTGCCTTTTCTATAGTAAATTATTCAAAAAATAATTTTTTATTGTCGCAAATTTTAATTACGCCAGGGATTGCCTTTTCTATAGTAAATTATTCATAAAATAATTTTTTACTATCGCAAGTTTTAATTGCGCCAGGGATTGCCTTTTCTATAGTAAATTATTCAAAAAATAATTTTATACTGTCGCAAATTTTAATTGCGCCAGGGATTGCTTTTCTATAGTAAATTATTCAAAAAATAATTTTCTAGTGTCGCAAATTTTAATTACGCCAGGGATTGCCTTTTCTATAGTAAATTATTCAAAAAATAATTTTCAACTGTCGAAAATTTTAATTACGCCAGGGATTGCTTTTTCTATAGTAAATTATTCAAAAAATAATTTTCTACTGTCGCAAATTTTAATTACGCCAGGGATTGCCTTTTCTATAGTAAATTATTCAAAAAATAATTTTCAACTGTCGCAAATTTTAATTACGCCAGGGATTGCCTTTTCTATAGCAAATTATTCAAAAAATAATTTTTTACTGTCGCAAATTTTAATTACGCCAGGGATTGCCTTTTCTATAGTAAATTATTCAAAAAATAATTTCAACTGTCGCAAATTTTAATTGCGCCAGGGATTGCCCTTTTATATAGTAAAATTATTCAAAAAATAATTTTTTTCTGTCGCAAATTTTAATTGCGCCAGGGATTGCCTTTTCTATTGTAAATTATTCAAAAAATAATTTTCTACTGTCGCAAATTTTAAGTGCGCCAGGGATTGCCTTTTCTATACTAAATTATTCAAAAAATTATTTTCTACTGTCGCAAATTTTAATTTCGCCAGGGATTGCCTTTCTATAGTAAACTTTTCAAAAAATAATTTTGAACTGTCGCAAATTTTAATTACGCCAGGGATTGCCTTTTCTATAGTAAATTATTCAAAAATAATTTTCAACTGTCGCAAATTTTAATTACGCCAGGGATTGCCTTTTCTATAGTAAATTATTCAAAAAATAATTTTCTACTGTCGCAAATTTCAAATCCGCCAGGGATTGCCTTTTCTATAGTAAATTATTCAAAAAATAATTTTCAACTGTCGCAAATTTTAATTACGCCAGGGATTGCCTTTTCTATAGTAAATTATTCAAAAAATAATTTTCTACTGTCGCAAATTTTAATTACGCCAGGGGATTGCCTTTTCTATAGTAAATTATTCAAAAAATAATTTTCTACTGTCGCAAATTTTAAATACGCCAGGGATTGCCTTTTCTATAGTAAATTATTCAAAAAATAATTTTCAACTGTCGCAAATTTTAAATACGCCAGGGATTGCCTTTCTATAGTAAATTATTCAAAAAATAATTTTTTACTGTCGCAAATTTTAATTACGCCAGGGATTGCCTTTTCTATAGTAAATTATTCAAAAAATAATTTTTTACTGTCGCAAATTTTAAATATCCCAGGGATTGCCTTTTTCTATAGTAAATTATTCAAAAAAATAATTTTCTACTGTCGCAAATTTTAAATACGCCAGGGATTGCCTTTTCTATAGTAAATTATTCAAAAAATAATTTTCAACTGTCGCAAATTTTAATTACGCCAGGGATTGCCTTTTCTATAGTAAATTATTCAAAAAATAATTTTCTACTGTCGCCAAATTTTAAGTGCGCCAGGGATTGCCTTTTCTATAGTAAATTATTCAAAAAATAATTTTTTACTGTTGCAAATTTTAATTGCGTCAAGGACTGCCTTTTCTACAGTAAATTATTCAAAAAATAATTTTATACTGTCGCAAATATTAATTGCGCCAGGGATTGCCTTTTCTATAGTAAATTATTCAAAAAATAATTTTCAACTGTCGCAAATTTTAATTACGCCAGGGATTGCCTTTTCTATAGTAAATTATTCAAAAAATAATTTTCTACTGTCGCAAATTTTAATTGCGCCAGGGATTGCCTTTCCTATTGTCAAATTATTCAAAAAATAATTTTCTACGGTCGCAAATTTTAAGTGCGCCAGGGATTGCCTTTTCTATAGTAAATTATTCAAAAAAAATTTTCTACTGTCGCAAATTTTAATTCGCCAGGATTGCCTTTTCTATAGTAAACTTTTCAAAAATAATTTTCAACTGTCGCAAATTTTAATTACGCCAGGGGATTGCCTTTTCTATAGTAACTTATTCAAAAAATAATTTTCAACTGTCGCAAATTTTAATTACGCCAGGGATTGCCTTTTCTATAGTAAATTATTCAAAAAATAATTTTCTACTGTCGCAAATTTCAAATCCGCCAGGGATTGCCTTTTCTATAGTAAATTATTCACAAAATAATTTTCAACTGTCGCAAATTTTAATTACGCCAGGGATTGCCTTTTCTATAGTAAATTATTCAAAAAATAATTTTCTACTGTCGCAAATTTTAATTACGCCAGGGATTGCCTTTTCTATAGTAAATTATTCAAAAAATAATTTTCTACTGTCGCAAATTTTAATTACGCCAGGGATTGCCTTTTCTATAGTAAATTATTCAAAAAATAATTTTCAACTGTCGCAAATTTTAAATACGCCAGGGATTGCCTTTTCTATAGTAAATTATTCAAAAAATAATTTTTTACTGTCGCAAATTTTAATTACGCCAGGGATTGCCTTTTCTATAGTAAATTATTCAAAAAATAATTTTTTACTGTGGCAAATTTTAAATATCCCAGGGATTGCCTTTTCTATAGTAAATTATTCAAAAAATAATTTTCTACTGTCGCAAATTTTAAATACGCCAGGGATTGCCTTTTCTATAGTAAATTATTCAAAAAATAATTTTCAACTGTCGCAAATTTTAATTACGCCAGGGATTGCCTTTTCTATAGTAAATTATTCAAAAAATAATTTTCTACTGTCGCAAATTTTAAGTGCGCCAGGGATTGCCTTTTCTATAGTAAATTATTCAAAAAATAATTTTTTACTGTCGCAAATTTTAATTGCGTCAGGGATTGCCTTTTCTACAGTAAATTATTCAAAAAATAATTTGATACTGTCGCAAATATTAATTGCGCCAGGGATTGCCTTTTCTATAGTAAATTATTCAAAAAATTACTTTCTACTGTCGCAAATTTTAATTACGCCAGGGATTGCCTTTTCTATAGTAAATTATTCAAAAAATAATTTTCTACTGTCGCAAATTTTAATTACGCCAGGGATTGCCTTTTCTATAGTAAATTATTCAAAAAATAATTTTTTACTGTCGCAAATTTTAATTGCGCCAGGGATTGCCTTTTCTATAGTAAATTATTCAAAAAATAATTTTCAACTGTCGCAAATTTTAAGTGCGCCAGGGATTGCCTTTTCTATAGTAAATTATTCAAAAAATAATTTTATGCTGTCGCAAATTTTAATTACGACAGGGATTGCCTTTTCTATAGTAAATTATTCAAAAAATAATTTTTTACTGTCGCAAATTTTAAGTGCGCCAGGGATTGCCTTTTCTATAGTAAATTATTCAAAAAATAATTTTCTACTGTCGCAAATTTTAATTGCGCCAGGGATTGCCTTTTCTATAGTAAATTATTCAAAAAATAATTTTCTACTGTCGCAAATTTTAATTACGCCAGGGATTGCCTTTTATATAGTAAATTTTTCAAAAATTAATTTTCTACTGTCGCAAGTTTTAATTACGCCAGGGATTGCCTTTTCTATAGTAAATTATTCAAAAAATAATTTTTTACTGTCGCAAATTTTAAATATCCCAGGGATTGCCTTTTCTATAGTAAATTATTCAAAAAATAATTTTCTACTGTCGCAAATTTTAAGTGCGCCAGGGATTGCCTTTTCTATAGTAAATTATTCAAAAAATAATTTTTTACTGTCGCAAATTTTAATTGCGCCAGGGATTGCCTTTTCTATAGTAAATTATTCAAAAAATAATTTTCAACTGTCGCAAATTTTAATTGCGCCAGGGATTGCCTTTTTTATAGTAAATTATTCAAAAAATAATTTTCTACTATCGCAAAATTTAATTACGCCAGGGATTGCCTTTTCTATAGTAAATTATAAAAAAAATAACTTTCTACTGTCGCAAATTTTAATTACGCCAGGGATTGCCTTTTCTATAGTAAATTATTCAAAAAATAATTTTATACTATCGCAAATTTTAATTACGCCAGGGATTGCCTTTTATATAGTAAATTATTCAAAAAATAATTTTCAACTGTCGCAAATTTTAAATATCCCAGGGATTGCCTTTTCCATAGTAAATTATTCAAAAAATTATTTTCAACTGTCGCAAATTTTAATTGCGCCAGGGATTGCCTTTTATATAGTAAATTATTCAAAAAATAATTTTTTACTGTCACAAATTTTAAGTGCGCCAGGGATTGCCTTTTCTATAGTAAATTATTCAAAAAATAATTTTCTACTGTCGCAAATTTTAATTACGCCAGGGATTGCCTTTTCTATAGTAAATTATTCAAAAAATAATTTTCTACTGTCGCAAATTTTAATTACGCCAGGGATTGCCTTTTCTATAGTAAATTATTCAAAAAATAATTTTATATTATCGCAAATTTTAATTACGCCAGGGATTGCCTTTTATATAGTAAATTATTCAAAAAATAATTTTCAACTGTCGCAAATTTTAAATATCCCAGGGATTGCCTTTTCCATAGTAAATTATTCAAAAAATTATTTTCAACTGTCGCAAATTTTAATTGCGCCAGGGATTGCCTTTTCTATAGTAAATTATTCAAAAAATAATTTTCTACTGTCGCAAATTTTAATCACGCCAGGGATTGCCTTTTCTATAGTAAATTATTCAAAAAATAATTTTCTACTGTCGCAAATTTTAATTACGCCAGGGATTGCCTTTTCTATAGTAAATTATTCAAAAAAGAATTTTATACTATCGCAAATTTTAATTACGCCAGGGATTGCCTTTTATATAGTAAATTATTCAAAAAATAATTTTCAACTGTCGCAAATTTTAAATATCCCAGGGATTGCCTTTTCTATAGTAAATTATTCAAAAAATTATTTTCAACTGTCGCAAATTTTAATTGCGCCAGGGATTGCCTTTTATATAGTAAATTATTCAAAAAATAATTTTTTACTGTCGCAAATTTTAAGTGCGCCAGGGATTGCCTTTTCTATAGTAAATTATTCAAAAAATAATTTTCTACTGTGGCAAATTTTAATTACGCCAGGAATTGCCTTTTCTATAGTAAATTATTCAAAAAATAATTTTCAACTGTCGCAAATTTTAATTGCGCCAGGGATTGCCTTTTATATAGTAAATTATTCAAAAAATAATTTTTTACTGTCACAAATTTTAATTGCGCCAGGGATTGCCTTTTCTATAGTAAATTATTCAAAAAATAATTCTCAACTGTTGCAAATTTTAATTGCGCCAGGGATTGCCTTTTATATAGTAAATTATTCAAAAAATAATTTTATACTGTCGCAAATTTTAAGTGCGCCAGGGTTTGCCTTTTCTAAAGTAAATTTTGCAAAAAATAATTTTCTACTGTCGCAAATTTTAATTACGCCAGGGATTGCCTTTTCTATAGTAAATTATTCAAAAAATAATTTTCAACTTTCGCAAATTTTAAATACGCCAGGGATTGCCTTTTATATAGTAAATTATTCAAAAAATAATTTTCAACTGTCGCAAATTTTAATTACGCCAGGGATTGCCTTTTCTATAGTAAATTATTCAAAAAATAATTTTTTACTGTCGCAAATTTTAAGTGCGCCAGGGATTGCCTTTTCTATAGTAAATTATTCAAAAAATAATTTTTTACTGTCGCAAATTTTAAGTGCGCCAGGGATTGCTTTTCTATAGTAAATTATTCAAAAAATAATTTTCTACTGTCGCAAATTTTAATTGCGCCAGGGATAGCCTTTTCTATAGTAAATTATTCAAAAAATAACTTTCTACTGTCGCAAATTTTAATTACGCCAGGGATTGCCTTTTCTATAGTAAATTATTCAAAAAATAATTTTATACTATCGCAAATTTTAATTACGCCAGGGATTGCCTTTTATATAGTAAATTATTCAAAAAATAATTTTCTACTGTCGCAAATTTTAAATATCCCAGGGATTGCCTTTTCCATAGTAAATTATTCAAAAAATTATTTTCAACTGTCGCAAATTTTAATTGCGCCAGGGATTGCCTTTTATATAGTAAATTATTCAAAAAATAATTTTTTACTGTCACAAATTTTAAGTGCGCCAGGGATTGCCTTTTCTACAGTAAATTATTCAAAAAATAATTTTCTACTGTCGCAAATTTTAATTACGCCAGGGATTGCCTTTTCTATAGTAAATTATTCAAAAAATAATTTTCTACTGTCGCAAATTTCAATTACGCCAGGGATTGCCTTTTCTATAGTAAATTATTCAAAAAATAATTTTATATTATCGCAAATTTTAATTACGCCAGGGATTGCCTTTTATATAGTAAATTTCTCACAAATTAATTTCTTACTGTCGCAAATTTTTAATACGCCGCGGATTGCCTTTTCTATAGTAAATTATTCAAAAAATAATTTTCAACTGTCGCAAATTTTAGTTACGCCAGGGATTGCCTTTTCTATAGTAAATTTCTCACAAAATGATTTTCAACTGTCGCAAATTTTAATTACGCCAGGGATTGCCTTTTCTATAGTAAATTATTCAAAAAATAATTTTTTATTGTCGCAAATTTTAATTGCGCCAGGGATTGCCTTCTCTTTAGTAAATTATTCAAAAAATAATTTTATACTGTCGCAAATTTTAATTGCGCCAGGGATTGCCTTTTTACAGTAAATTATCCAAAAATAATTTTTTATTATCGCAAGTTTTAATTGCGCCAGGGATTGCCTTTTCTATAGTAAATTATTCAAAAAATAATTTTCAACTGTCGCAAATTTTAATTGCGCCAGAGATTGCCTTTTATATAGTAAATTATTCAAAAAATAATTTTTTACTGTCGCAAATTTTAATTGCACCAGGGATTGCCTTTTCTATAGTAAATTATTCAAAAAATTATTCTCAACTGTCGCAAATTTTAATTGCGCCAGGGATTGCCTTTTATATAGTAAATTATTCAAAAAATAATTTTATACTGTCGCAAATTTTAAGTGCGCCAGGGATTGCCTTTTCTAAAGTAAATTTTGCAAAAAATAATTTTCTACTGTCGCAAATTTTAATTACGCCAGGGATTGCCTTTTCTATAGTAAATTATTCAAAAAATAATTTTTTACTGTCGCAAATTTTAAATATCCCAGGGATTGCCTTTTCTATAGTAAATTATTCAAAAAATAATTTTCTACTGTCGCAAATTTTAAGTGCGCCAGGGATTGCCTTTTCTATAGTAAATTATTCAAAAAATAATTTTTTACTGTCGCAAATTTTAATTACGCCAGGGATTGCCTTTTCTATAGTAAATTATTCAAAAAATAAATTTCAACTGTCGCAAATTTTAATTGCGCCAGGGATTGCCTTTTCTATAGTAAATTATTCAAAAAATAATTTTCTACTGTCGCACATTTTAATCACGCCAGGGATTGCCTTTTCTATAGTAAATTATTCAAAAAATAATTTTCTACTGTCGCAAATTTTAATTACGCCAGGGATTGCCTTTTCTATAGTAAATTATTCAAAAAATAATTTTATACTATCGCAAATTTTAATTACGCCAGGGATTGCCTTTTATATAGTAAATTATTCAAAAAATAATTTTCAACTGTCGCAAATTTTAAATATCCCAGGGATTGCCTTTTCTATAGTAAATTATTCAAAAAATTATTTTCAACTGTCGCAAATTTTAATTGCGCCAGGGATTGCCTTTTATATAGTAAATTATTCAAAAAATAATTTTTTACTGTCGCAAATTTTAAGTGCGCCAGGGATTGCCTTTTCTATAGTAAATTATTCAAAAAATAATTTTCTACTGTGGCAAATTTTAATTACGCCAGGAATTGCCTTTTCTATAGTAAATTATTCAAAAAATAATTTTCAACTGTCGCAAATTTTAATTGCGCCAGGGATTGCCTTTTATATAGTAAATTATTCAAAAAATAATTTTTTACTGTCACAAATTTTAATTGCGCCAGGGATTGCCTTTTCTATAGTAAATTATTCAAAAAATAATTCTCAACTGTTGCAAATTTTAATTGCGCCAGGGATTGCCTTTTATATAGTAAATTATTCAAAAAATAATTTTATACTGTCGCAAATTTTAAGTGCGCCAGGGATTGCCTTTTCTAAAGTAAATTTTGCAAAAAATAATTTTCTACTGTCGCAAATTTTAATTACGCCAGGGATTGCCTTTTCTATAGTAAATTATTCAAAAAATAATTTTCAACTTTTGCAAATTTTAAATACGCCAGGGATTGCCTTTTATATAGTAAATTATTCAAAAAATAATTTTCAACTGTCGCAAATTTTAATTACGCCAGGGATTGCCTTTTCTATAGTAAATTATTCAAAAAATAATTTTTTACTGTCGCAAATTTTAAGTGCGCCAGGGATTGCCTTTTCTATAGTAAATTATTCGAAAAATAATTTTCTACTGTCGCAAATTTTAAGTGCGCCAGGGATTGCCTTTTCTATAGTAAATTATTCAAAAAATAATTTTCTACTGTCGCAAATTTTAATTACGCCAGGGATTGCCTTTTCTATAGTAAATTATTCAAAAATAATTTTCTACTGTCGCAAATTTTAATTTCGCCAGGGATTGCCTTTTCTATAGTAAATTATTCAAAAAATAATTTTTTACTGTCGCAAATTTTAAATATCCCAGGGATTGCCTTTTCTACAGCAAATTATTCAAAAAATAATTTAATACTGTCGCAAATTTTAATTACGCCAGGGATTGCCTTTTCTATAGTAAATTATTCAAAAAATAATTTTCTACTGTCGCAAATTTTAAATATCCCAGGGATTGCCTTTTCTATAGTAAATTATTCAAAAAATAATTTTCAACTGTCGCAAATTTTTATTACGCCAGGGATTGCCTTTTCTATAGTAAATTATTCAAAAAATAATTTTTTACTATCGCAAGTTTTAATTGCGCCAGGGATTACCTTTTCTACACTAAATTATTCAAAAAATAATTTTATACTGTCGCAAATTTTAATTACGCCAGGGAGTGCCTTTTCTATAGTAAATTATTCAAAAAATAATTTTTTACTGTCGCAAATTTTAATTGCGCCAGGGATTGGCGTTTCTATAGTAAATTATTCAAAAAATAATTTTCTACTGTCGCAAATTTTAATTGCGCCAGGGATTGCCTTTTCTATAGTAAATTATTCAAAAAATAATTTTTTAATGTCGCAAATTTTAATTACGCAAGGGATTGCCTTTTCTATAGTAAATTATTCAAAAAATAATTTTCAACTGTCGCAAATTTTAATTGCGCCAGGTATTGCCTTTTATATAGTAAATTATTCAAAAAATAATTTTTTACTGTCGCAAATTTTAAATGCGCCAGGGATTGCCTTTTCTATAGTAAATTATTCAAAAAATAATTTTCAACTGTCGCAAATTTTAATTGCGCCAGGGATTGCCTTTTCTATAGTAAATTATTCAAAAAATAATTTTCTACTGTCGCAAATTTTAATTACGCCAGGGATTGCCTTTTCTATAGTAAATTATTCAAAAAATAATTTTCTACTGTCGCAAATTTTAATTACGCCAGGGATTGCCTTTTATATAGTAAATTATTCAAAAAATAATTTTCTACTGTCGCAAATTTTAATTACGCCAGGGATTGCCTTTTCTATAGTAAATTATTCAAAAAATAATTTTATACTATCGCAAATTTTAATTACGCCAGGGATTGCCTTTTATATAGTAAATTTCTCACAAATTAATTTCTTACTGTCGCAAATTTTAAATACACCAGGGATTGCCTTTTCTATAGTAAATTATTCAAAAAATAATTTTCAACTGTCGCAAATTTTAATTACGCCAGGGATTGCCTTTTCTATAGTAAATTTCTCACAAAATAATTTTCAACTGTCGCAAATTTTAATTACGCCAGGGATTGCCTTTTCTATAGTAAATTATTCAAAAAATAATTTTTTACTGTCGCAAATTTTAATTGCGCCAGGGATTGCCTTTTCTATAGTAAATTATTCAAAAAATAACTTTATACTGTCGCAAATTTTAATTGCGCCAGGGATTGCCTTTTCTACAGTAAATTATTCAAAAAATAATTTTTTACTATCGCAAGTTTTAATTGCGCCAGGGATTGCCTTTTCTATAGTAAATTATTCAAAAAATAATTTTATACTGTCGCAAATTTTAATTACGCCAAGGATTGCCTTTTCTATAGTAAATTATTCAAAAAATAATTTTCTACTGTCGCAAATTTTAACTGCGCCAGGGATTGCCTTTTCTATAGTAAATTATTCAAAAAATAATTTTCAACTGTCGCAAATTTTAATTGCGCCAGGTATTGCCTTTTCTATAGTAAATTATTCAAAAAATAATTTTTTACTGTCGGAAATTTCAAATCCGCCAGGGATTGCCTTTTCTATAGTAAATTATTCAAAAAATAATTTTCTACTGTCGCAAATTTTAATTACGCCAGGGAGTGCCTTTTCTATAGTAAATTATTCAAAAAATAATTTTTTACTGTCGCAAATTTTAATTGCGCCAGGGATTGGCTTTTCTATAGTAAATTATTCAAAAAATAATTTTCTACTGTCGCAAATTTTAATTGCGCCAGGGATTGCCTTTTCTATAGTAAATTATTCAAAAAATAATTTTTTACTGTCGCAAATTTTAATTACGCAAGGGATTGCCTTTTCTGTAGTAAATTATTCAAAAAATAATTTTCAACTGTCGCAAATTTTAATTGCGCCAGGGATTGCCTTTTATATAGTAAATTATTCAAAAAATAATTTTTTACTGTCGCAAATTTTAATTGCGCCAGGGATTGCCTTTTCTATAGTAAATTATTCAAAAAATAATTTTCAACTGTCGCAAATTTTAATTGCGCCAGGGATTGCCTTTTCTATAGTAAATTATTCAAAAAATAATTTTCTACTGTCGCAAATTTTAATTACGCCAGGGATTGCCTTTTCTATAGTAAATTATTCAAAAAATAATTTTCTACTGTCGCAAATTTTAATTACGCCTGGGATTGCCTTTTATATAGTAAATTATTCAAAAAATAATTTTCTACTGTCGCAAATTTTAATTACGCCAGGGATTGCCTTTTCTATAGTAAATTATTCAAAAAATAATTTTATAATATCGCAAATTTTAATTACGCCAGGGATTGCCTTTTATATAGTAAATTTCTCACAAATTAATTTCTTACTGTCGCAAATTTTAAATACGCCATGGATTGCCTTTTCTATAGTAAATTATTCAAAAAATAATTTTCAACTGTCGCAAATTTTAATTACGCCAGGGATTGCCTTTTCTATAGTAAATTTCTCACAAAATAATTTTCAACTGTCGCAAATTTTAATTACGCCAGGGATTGCCTTTTATATAGTAAATTATTCAAAAAATAATTTTTTACTGTCGCAAATTTGAATTGCGCCAGGGATTGCCTTTTCTATAGTAAATTATTCAAAAAATAATTTTCAACTGTCGCAAATTTTAATTGCGCCAGGGATTGCCTTTTCTATAGTAAATTATTCAAAAAATAACTTTATACTGTCGCAAATTTTAATTGCGCCAGGGATTGCCTTTTCTACAGTAAATTATTCAAAAAATAATTTTTTACTATCGCAAGTTTTAATTGCGCCAGGGATTGCCTTTTCTATAGTAAATTATTCAAAAAATAATTTTATACTGTCGCAAATTTTAATTACGCCAGGGATTGCCTTTTCTATAGTAAATTATTCAAAAAATAATTTTCTACTGTCGCAAATTTTAACTGCGCCAGGGATTGCCTTTTCTATAGTAAATTATTCAAAAAATAATTTTCTACTGTCGCAAATTTTAATTGCGCCAGGGATTGCCTTTTCTATAGTAAATTATTCAAAAAATAATTTTCAACTGTCGCAAATTTTAAATACGCCAGGGATTGCCTTTTCTATAGTAAATTATTCAAAAAATAATTTTCTACTGTCGCAAATTTTAATTACGCCAGGGATTGCCTTTTCTATAGTAAACTATTCAAAAAATAATTTTCTACTGTCGCAAATTTTAATTGCGCCAGGGATTGCCTTTTCTATATTAAATTATTCAAAAAATAATTTTCTACTGTCGCAAATTTTAATTGCGCCAGGGATTGCCTTTTCTATAGTAAATTTTTCAAAAAATAATTTTTTACTGTCGCAAATTTTAATTGCGCCAGGGATTGCCTTTTCTATAGTAAATTATTCAAAAAATAATTTTCAACTGTCGCAAATTTTAATTGCGCCAGGGATTGCCTTTTCTATAGTAAATTATTCAAAAAATAATTTTCTACTGTCGCAAATTTTAATTACGCCAGGGATTGCCTTTTCTATAGTAAATTATTCAAAAAATAATTTTCTACTGTCGCAAATTTTAATTACGCCAGAGATTGCCTTTTATATAGTAAATTATTCAAAAAATAATTTTCTACTGTCGCAAATTTTAATTACGCCAGGGATTGCCTTTTCTATAGTAAATTATTCAAAAAATAATTTTATACTATCGCAAATTTTAATTACGCCAATGATTGCCTTTTATATAGTAAATTTCTCACAAATTAATTTCTTACTGTCGCAAATTTTAAATACGCCAGGGATTGCCTTTTCTATAGTAAATTATTCAAAAAATAATTTTCAACTGTCGCAAATTTTAATTACGCCAGGGATTGCCTTTTCTATAGTAAATTTCTCACAAAATAATTTTCAACTGTCGCAAATTTTAATTACGCCAGGGATTGCCTTTTCTATAGTAAATTATTCAAAAAATAATTTTTTACTATCGCAAATTTTAATTGCGCCAGGGATTGCCTTTTCTATAGTAAATTATTCAAAAAATAACTTTATACTGTCGCAAATTTTAATTGCGCCAGGGATTGCCTTTTCTATAGTAAATTATTCAAAAAATAATTTTATACTGTCGCAAATTTTAATTACGCCAGGGATTGCCTTTTCTATAGTAAATTATTCAAAAAATAATTTTCTACTGTCGCAAATTTTAACTGCGCCAGGGATTGCCTTTTCTATAGTAAATTATTCAAAAAATAATTTTCTACTGTCGCAAATTTTAATTGCGCCAGGGATTGCCTTTTCTATAGTAAATTTTTCAAAAAATAATTTTTTACTGTCGCAAATTTTAATTACGCCAGGGATTGCCTTTTCTATAGTAAATTATTCAAAAAATATTTTTTTACTGTCGCAAATTTTAAGTGCGCCAGGGATTGCCTTTTCTATAGTAAATTATTCAAAAAATAATTTTATACTGTCGCAAATTTTAATTACGCAAGGGATTGCCTTTTCTATAGTAAATTATTCAAAAAATAATTTTATACTGTCGCAAATTTTAATTGCGCCAGGGATTGCCTTTTCTATAGTAAATTATTCAAAAAATAATTTTATACTGTCGCAAATTTTAAATACGCCAGGGATTGCCTTTTCTATAGTAAATTATTCAAAAAATAATTTTCTACTGTCGCAAATTTTAATTGCGCCAGGGATTGCCTTTTCTATAGTAAATTATTCAAAAAATAATTTTTTACTGTCGCAAATTTTAATTACGCCAGGGATTGCCTATTCTATAGTAAATTATTCAAAAAATAATTTTCTACTGTCGCAAATTTTAATTGCGCCAGGGATTGCCTTTTCTAAAGTAAATTATTCAAAAAATAATTTTTTACTGTCGCAAATTTTAATTACGCCAGGGATTGCCTTTTCTATAGTAAATTATTCAAAAAATAATTTTTTACTATCGCAAGTTTTAATTGCGCCAGGGATTGCCTTTTCTATAGTAAATTAATCAAAAAATAATTTTTTACTGTCGCAAATTTTAAGTGCGCCAGGGATTGCCTTTTCTATAGTAAATTTTGCAAAAAATAATTTTTTACTGTCGCAAATTTTAATTACTCCAGGGATTGCCTATTCTATAGTAAATTATTCAAAAAATAATTTTCTACTGTCGCAAATTTTAATTGCGCCAAGGATTGCCTTTTCTAAAGTAAATTATTCAAAAAATAATTTTTTACTGTCGCAAATTTTAATTACGCCAGGGATTGCCTTTTCTATAGTAAATTATTCAAAAAATAATTTTCTACTGTCGCAAATTTTAATTACGCCAGGGATTGCCTTTTCTATAGTAAATTATTCAAAAAATAATTTTATACTATCGCAAATTTTAATTACGCCAGGGATTGCCTTTTATATAGTAAATTTCTCACAAATTAATTTCTTACTGTCGCAAATTTTAAATACGCCAGGGGTTGCCTTTTCTATAGTAAATTATTCAAAAAATAATTTTCAACTGTCGCAAATTTTAATTACGCCAGGGATTGCCTTTTCTATAGTAAATTTCTCACAAAATAATTTTCAACTGTCGCAAATTTTAATTACGCCAGGGATTGCCTTTTCTATAGTAAATTATTCAAAAAATAATTTTTTACTGTCGCAAATTTTAATTGCGCCAGGGATTGCCTTTTCTATAGTAAATTATTCAAAAAATAACTTTATACTGTCGCAAATTTGAATTACGCCAGGGATTGCCTTTTCTATAGTAAATTATTCAAAAAATAATTTTCTACTGTCGCAAATTTTAATTGCGCCAGGGATTGCCTTTTCTATAGTAAATTATTCAAAAAATAAGTTCCTACTGTAGCAAATTTTAATTGCGCCAGGGATTGCCTTTTCTATAGTAAATGTTTCAAAAAATAATTTTCAACTGTCGCAAATTTTAAATACCAGGGATTGCCTTTTCTATAGTAAATTATTCAAAAATAATTTTCTACTGTCGCAAATTTTAATTACGCCAGGGATTGCCTTTTCTATAGTAAATTATTCAAAAAATAATTTTCTACTGTCGCAAATTTTAATTGCGCCAGGGATTGCCTTTTCTATAGTAAATTATTCAAAAAATAATTTTTACTGTCGCAAATTTTAATTGCGCCAGGGATTGCCTTTTCTATAGTAAATTTTTCAAAAAATAATTTTTTACTGTCGCAAATTTTAATTACGCCAGGGGATTGCCTTTTCTATAGTAAATTATTCAAAAAATATTTTTTTTACTGTCGCAAATTTTAAGTGCGCCAGGGATTGCCTTTTCTATAGTAAATTATTCAAAAAATAATTTTATACTGTCGCAAATTTTAATTACGCCAGGGATTGCCTTTTCTATAGTAAATTATTCAAAAAATAATTTTATACTGTCGCAAATTTTAATTGCGCCAGGGATTGCTTTTTCTATAGTAAATTATTCAAAAAATAATTTTATACTGTCGCAAATTTTAATTACGCCAGGGATTGCCTTTTCTATAGTAAATTATTCAAAAAATAATTTTATACTGTCGCAAATTTTAATTTCGCCAGGGATTGCCTTTTCTATAGTAAATTATTCAAAAAAATAATTTTCTACTGTCGCAAATTTTAATTGCGCCAGGGATTGCCTTTTCTATAGTAAAATTATTCAAAAAATAATTTTTTACTGTCGCAAATTTTAATTACGCCAGGGATTGCCTATTCTATAGTAAATTATTCAAAAAATAATTTTCTACTGTCGCAAATTTTAATTGCGCCAGGGATTGCCTTTTCTAAAGTAAATTATTCAAAAAATAATTTTTTACTGTCGCAAATTTTAATTACGCCAGGGATTGCCTTTTCTATAGTAAATTATTCAAAAAATAATTTTTTACTATCGCAAGTTTTAATTGCGCCAGGGATTGCCTTTTCTATAGTAAATTATTCAAAAAATAATTTTCTACTGTCGCAAATTTTAAGTGCGCCAGGGATTGCCTTTTCTATAGTAAATTATTCAAAAAATAATTTTCTACTGTCGCAAATTTTAATTGCGCAGGGTATTGCCTTTTCTATAGTAAATTATTCAAAAAATAATTTTCTACTGTCGCAAATTTTAATTACGCCAGGGATTGCCTTTTCTATAGCAAATTATTCAAAAAATAATTTTCTACTGTCGCAAATTTTAAGTGCGCCAGGGATTGCCTTTTCTATAGTAAATTATTCAAAAAAATAATTTTATACTGTCGCAAATTTTAATTACGCCAGGGATTGCCTTTCCTATAGTAAAATTATTCAAAAAATAATTTTCTACTGTCGCAAATTTTAATTGCACCAGGGATTGCCTTTTCTATAGTAAATTATTCAAAAAATAATTTTCTACTGTCGCAAATTTTAAGTGCGCCAGGGATTGCCTTTTCTATAGTAAATTATTCAAAAAATAATTTTCTACTGTCACAAATTTTAAATACGCCAGGTATTGCCTTTTCTATAGTAAATTATTCAAAAAATAATTTTATACTGTCGCAAATTTTAATTACGCCAGGGATTGCCTTTTCTATAGTAAATTATTCAAAAAATAATTTTATACTGTCGCAAATTTTAATTGCGCCAGGGATTGCCTTTTCTATAGTAAATTATACAAAAAATAATTTTCTACTGTCGCAAATTTTAATTACGCCAGGGATTGCCTTTTCTATAGTAAATTATTCAAAAAATTATTTTGTACTGTCGCAAATTTTAATTGCGCCAGGGATTGCCTTTTCTATAGTAAATTATTCAAAAAATAATTTTCTACTGTCGCAAATTTTAAGTGCGCCAGGGATTGCCTTTTCTATAGTAAATTATTCAAAAAATAATTTTCTACTGTCGCAAATTTTAAGTGCGCCAGGGATTGCCTTTTCTATAGTAAATTATTCAAAAAAATAATTTTCTACTGTCGCAAATTTTAATTACGCCAGGGATTGCCTTTTGTATAGTAAATTATTCAAAAAATAATTTTCTACTGTCGCAAATTTTAATTGCGCCAGGGATTGCCTTTTCTATAGTAAATTTCTCACAAGATAATTTTCAACTGTCGCAAATTTTAATTGCGCCAGGGATTGCCTTTTCTATAGTAAATTATTCAAAAAATAATTTTTTACTGTCGCAAATTTTAATTGCGCCAGGGATTGCCTTTTCTATAGTAAATTATTCAAAAAATAATTTTATACTGTCGCAAATTTTAATTGCGCCAGGGATTGCCTTTTCTACAGTAAATTATTCAAAAAATAATTTTTTACTATCGCAAGTTTTAATTGCGCCAGGGATTGCCTTTTCTATAGTAAATTATTCAAAAAATAATTTTTTACTGTCGCAAATTTTAAGTGCGCCAGGGGATTGCCTTTTCTATAG